>JBCFYV010000024.1:17171177-17202803 GCA_039000515.1 Timema cristinae | reverse complement strand
ATTGAACAGTCGGGTAGAAATTTAGTTTTACATACTGATTTTTGTTGAAATATTAAATGTATTTGGATTTTTAAAAAAAAAGTTTTTTTTAAAAAGACTTTTTTTGACCTTTTTTTGAAGGGTTCACAGATAAATCTTATTCTGTTTAATAGGAACATTGTTTAGTGTTTTTTTCTTTAATTTATTATTTATTAAAACCTTCATTATTTTTACTTAAATTAAATTTTCTTATATTCAATTTTTAATTGAAAACTATCATTTTTGGTCACCGCCCTTTTTTTAAATTTAAAATTAGTTTTGTAAGGGGGGTACAATTGCTTTCTGTTTTTTAGCGGTTTTTCCTTTTAGTCCGAAAGTTTTTCTCAAATGGGGAGTGTGTCACCCCCGGCTCACATTTCCGTCGCTAAAATTCGTTCTTTTTTTTAATAACCCGTTTTTCTCTGAAAATTATGTGGGGTAAAAGTGAACAAAAAAAAGGGGACGTTGGTTGATTCTCAAGTCATCCCATCAAACCCCAGGTAGGCCTACTTGGGTTACGCACCACCGGGTTTTTCGCTAGGTGGCTCCCATGTTCTTCCCCACATTAAAAAAAATTTAAACTCTCTCACTCAATAACTCAAAACATTGGCCCCCCCCGGCCATGAATGTTTCTAAAATACATAAATAATAAATTAAAATTCTTTTATTTACAAACTTCGTACCACGCTTTTGTTTAAACCCATTCAAAAAAACAAAATAAAATAAAATAATCTAAACATTTTCCTCTAAAGAAAATAAAAAAAAACTATGTTAAAATAATTGCTTTGAAAAGATTGTGTAAAATATCAGAAAACCCTTTTTGTGAATTGCCGCCAAAAAAGACCCTTTTTAATAATGTTATCGGTAAAACGATTTTCATTAGTGCCGCTTAAATAATAACTAGATTGAGTTAGTGATCTGTGAACTAAACATTCAATATTAATTGTAATATTATGTGCGCGGTTAAATGCAATGTACCACCCAATTTATGTTTTTAAGATGTTTTGTCTTTGTTGTTGAAAATAATATCACTCCGCCAAATATCCATTGTGAGCTGTTTTGGAATGTTTCTTAGTTACAGTACTTTGTAGTTACTCCCCCCTTTCTCTTTAGCTAGGCACACTAAGCTCAAGGTTGCTTTCAACAACACCCTCTTCTCAGAACATTGAGTTCCTAGAATTATGTATAGACAGTTTCGAATGACATTTGCTCTCTTTTGTTTACTCTATAGTGTGTTTGTTCCAAACTGAATATTATTTACAAATAAATATATGCACAAGCAGATTGATTATTATTAATATTATTAACATAATTCAAGATGAAGTACTCAAGCTTTGTGCATCAAGCAGAACAAATTAAATCAAGACTTACTAAAATACAGGATCAATTAAACATTATTTCTCGATCTGAAACGTTAAACCCAATTCAAATACAAAAGAGTACAATTCTTGGTAAGGAATCAAGTGCTAAAAAGGCAGAATTTGATGCATCCTTGTCTAAATTAAATAATGTCACAACCCACACTCAAGAATATGATCCAGAAAAAATTGACGAATTTCAGAATATAATTTCAGATTTAGATGTTGATATCCAATGTACTGTCAGCTTGCTAGTCCCTCCTTTATTGGTTTCCACAAGTGATCCACTAAATGAATCAACAAAATTAAACCACTCTGTTGCGTCCAATATTAGATTGCCCAAAATTAATTTAAAACAATTCTCTGGTGATCCCACACAATGGTTAACATATTCGAGTATCTTTGAGGCCACAATTCACAATAACACGTCTCTGACAGAGGTCGAGAAATTTCAATATCTCTTAAGCTCACTAACATCCGAACCACTAAACATAATAAAGTCACTTCCACTCACTGCAGAAAACTACCCAGTTGCTTGGAATTTGCTCAAGAAGAGATACCACAACATCCGATATTTAATTAATCTACACACTGACAATTTAATTGATCTACCTAATATTGAACAAGCGACTGTAAAATCTCTTCGCTCTTTCTTATTAACTTATAATGAGCACTCACAAGCATTATCCGCACTTAACCAAAAGGTTTACGAGGAAAACATAATTTTTTCAAACATCTTGATGCGTAAAATTCCTCAAGAGCTCAGAAAGAAATTCGAGAGTTATCGCGCTGATACACAGGTCCTACCAACTGTCAGTGAAGTGATACTTTTTTTGGAAACTGAGTGTACACATCTAGAGGCGGCCAATCTATCGCACAAACTGTCACCAAAACCAAAGTTAATGCCAACACACTCATTTTCATGCCCATCAGCACCCAGACAAACTAGGACGGTTCTTCTATCCGAAAATATAGGTTCAAATAATCACTGCTCGTTTTGCAAACAGCCAGAGCATAATATTTATAAATGTACGGATTTTCAATCTTTAACTCCACAGAGAAGATTTACATTTATTAAATCAAATCGGTTCTGTGTTAATTGCCTAGGTACTTCACATCGTATCTCAAACTGTCAGTCAAAACATGTGTGTCAACAATGCAATAAACCTCATCACACAATGTTGCATCTTTCTCCTCAATCACCAGATGCAACACAAACAACTGTCACAAACAACAGTTTACAGAGATCTCACACTGAACCGCTGAGAAACTATCGTGCTACTTTTCACACAGACACCCCTACTTATTCACAGTTGACCGATTCTGGTCCAACTAAACCTTTTGTTGGTCTCTCTTCAACAACTCATAATATTGTACTCCTAGCCACGGCTTTAGTCCACATTACTACACCCTCTGGCAATACACAAATTGTGCGTGCGATATTGGACTCGGCGAGTCAATCCACGCTGATCACTGAACACTGTGCACAGATGCTGGGCGTAAAACGTAACTGCCTCAAACCCAGTAACGTTCAGGGGATATCATCAACTAAAGTGAAACTTAAGGGTGTTACTCATTTAAATATTTCCACATGTGGTGGTATACCATTGGCACACGCTCACTCAGTTTTAATAATTGATAAAATAACATCAAATATGCCGCAAACTCGCATCTCACCTGATGTAATGAAAAAACTAAAACATTTTGTTCTTGCTGACCCTACGTTTAATGAGAGTGGTTCTGTTCAAATGCTAATTGGTGCTGACCTCTTCGCTCAAACACTCACTGGTGATCTCTATCCACTTGGAAAAGACATGCCTATAGCGTTAGGAACTATATTCGGCTTCGTAGTTATGGGAAGCGCTCCCTCTATTAGTGAAGATAACAACCAGCCAGCTTCATCTAATATTATTACGTTATTATCAACCACTGACATTGACCTCCACAACTCACTTCAACAGTTCTGGAAATTAGAGGAACCACCCCTTTCTAAGGTGGTTACGCGAGATGAGGAAATATGTGAAAATCAATTCCGCAACACGCACGCTAGGGACAGCACTGGTCGATATGTGCTTCGACTTCCATTCAAGGGACCTAGGCCATCTCTTGGTGATTCATCATCTCAAGCAAAACGGCGTTTTAATGCCCTTGAAAATAAATTAAATTCTCAACCAGCTCTCAAGAAATCATATGGTGAATTCATGGATGATTATCATAAATCTGGACACATGAAATTATTTACCAACACACTCCAAAATAATTCCCAACATTACTTTCTACCTCACCATGGGGTGCATAAAGAAACAAGCTCTACCACTAAGCTGCGTGTAGTATTTGACGCAAGTGCCAAAGGCACATCTGGCCTCTCATTAAATGATGTACTTCACTCAGGCCCGAAACTCCAAAATGATATTTGCGATATTATTTTAAACTTCAGGCGTCATAAAATTGTTTTTAGTGCAGACATTCGCCAAATGTACAGACAGATTAAAGTACATCCTGACGACCAAAATTATCAAATGATATTCTGGCGCGAAAATCCTAATTTGCCTCTCAAAGTGTACCAACTTACCACTGTCACATATGGTGTAACTAGCTCCCCTTATCTTGCAATTCGGACTCTACATCAACTTGTTGAGGATGAAGGTCAGGCCTTTCCCAACGCATCCCGAGTGCTACAAACTCAAACATTTGTCGATGATATCATCACTGGCGCTGACAACTTAGAAGATACACTCTCTCTTCAACAAGAGCTCACAGAATTGTTAAGAAAAGGTGGGTTTGAATTGCGTAAATGGTCCAGTAACTCACACCAGGTACTGAGCGCTGTACCTCAGGAGCATCGTGAGACCCCACTTTACTTTCGCACTCCTGAACAACCCCTCTATAGCATCCTTGGTCTCAAATGGAAGCCTGACAGTGATGCATTTTCGTATAAGATTGATATAGTTCAACAAGTCCCGACTAAACGTTCAGTACTCTCCGCTATAGCTCAAATTTACGACCCGTGTGGTTGGTTGACACCAATAGTATTCTGGGCCAAATCATTGATGCAACTTCTATGGACACTAGGACTATCTTGGGATGAGCCTCTACCCCCAGATATTTCTGCAAAATGGGTAAGGTTTCTGCAAGAGCTTCCAGCCTTAGAAAACCTCAGCATACCTCGGTATCTCTCTCTCTACTCCACTGTTGATGT
Source organism: Timema cristinae (assembly GCA_039000515.1). Taxonomy (NCBI): domain Eukaryota; kingdom Metazoa; phylum Arthropoda; class Insecta; order Phasmatodea; family Timematidae; genus Timema; species Timema cristinae. The sequence continues at coordinate 17,198,228 of JBCFYV010000024.1, read as the reverse complement.
CCAATTACATGGATTCTCAGATGCATCTGAGCAAGGTTATGCAGCAGCCATCTATCTCAGATGTGTGATTCAAAACTCCGAGGTCAAAGTAAATTTGCTTATTGCAAAATCTCGTGTCGCACCTCTGAAACGGATTTCGTTACCCCGTCTTGAATTATGTGGAGCTCATTTACTTTCAAAATTAATGCAATACTGTAGAAGCATCATATCATCTCATTACCACATAAATTCAGTTACCGCTTGGACAGACTCAACCATTGTACTTGCATGGATACACACTCCACCATACCGTCTCAAGGTATACGTTGCTAATCGGGTTTCTCAAATACAAGAAATGACACCTCCAGAAGTATGGCTCATGTCCCTACCAATCAAAATCCAAGTGACGTGGCCTCCCGTGGTGTATCACCTCCCCTGCTCTCAAACCACCCTTTGTGGTGGACAGGCCCACCTTGGTTAGCAGCATCCAGCACACAATGGCCTCCACTTTACTGTTCATCTTCAGAATCACATAATCTCCTAGAAACGAAACCCCAACCATTAAACATACTTATCTCGACACATAAAGAAGACTGGGATTTACTATTTCGATTTTCATCGTGGTTCATTCTACAGAGAGTTGTTGCCTATATACTACGATTCATCTGTAAACTCAGAAAAGAAGACATTTGTTCTGGGCCTCTCACTCCTAGAGAATTAGAAAGGGCCACTCTTTTAATTGTGAAATTAATCCAAACTAATCATTTCGAGGAAGATATCAATTTTCTCAAACTCGGCAAAAGTTGTAAACCACGATTACAACGTTTAGCACCGTTTCTGGATTCTGAGGGATTACTCCGTGTCGGAGGTAGACTCAAACAATCGCAGTTGCCATACTCAGCTAAACACCCCTTAATTTTACCCAAAAAACATCATATTACCTATATGATAATAGATTATTATCACCACAAGCACCTACATGCAGGCCCACAACTATTGCAATCCATAATATCCCAAGTCTATTGGATTATCTCGGCTAGGAGCATTGTCAGATCTCGCATTTTTAAATGCATAAGATGTTTCCGATGCAAGCCAACCAACACAGCCCCCTTAATGGGAGATCTACCCGAAGCTCGTATCACTGCCTCACGACCTTTTCTTAAGACAGGAGTGGATTATGCAGGTCCTTTCACAATTAAGTTACATACGTTACGGCGATCGCAACCGATAAAGGCATACCTGTGTGTATTTATTTGTTTCACCACCAAAGCGGTACATCTTGAAGTTGCAACAGATCTCTCTACAAACGCTTTTATTGCTGCACTAACTCGCTTCGTGTCTCGCCGCGGGTTATGCTCAGACATTTATTCTGACTGTGGCACCAACTTCGTGGGAGCTTCTACTCAATTGAAGAAAATAAGAACAGGATTCCTTAAAGAAAAGAAGAATCAAGATCAAATTGACCGATTTGCCGCAGAAAATGGGATCAAGTTTCACTTCCTACCTCCTGCCTCGCCACACCAAGGTGGACTCTGGGAAAGCGCTGTTAAGAGTGCTAAACACCATCTAACCAGAGTTATTGGCAGCCAAATATTGACATTGGAAGAATTTATTACACTCACCACCAAAGTTGAAGCTATGCTCAACTCCCGCCCCCTTACAACATTGTCTTCAGATCCGTCAGAGATTGATGCACTTACCCCGGGACATTTTCTCATTGGAAACTCTCTCACGGCTCTCCCTGAGTCGCAATTAGAAGAAATTCCTCTCAATCGTCTCAAGAGATGGCAGATAATTCAGGCCCTTTCACAACGATTTTGGTCAAGATGGCACCGGGAGTATCTCCATAATTTACAACAACGAATCAAATGGAATACTCAAAATAATAACCTCAAGAATGGAGACCTTGTAGTAATACATGATTCGGGTTCACCCCCCCTTGCTTGGCCTCTTGGGCGAATAGTTTCAACGTCTCCAGGTCCTGACGGCGTGGCACGAGTAGTAACTCTACGTACATCAAGAGGATCCCTTACTCGGCCTGCGGTAAAGGTGTACCCTTTACCTAGTAATTAGGACTCATTGTGTTCTGTGTATCTTCCTTATTCTTGAACCTGAATGGTTCAACGGGGGGAGGATGTTTAGTGTTTATTTCTTTATATTTATTATTTATTATAACCTTCATTATTTTTTACTTAATTAAATATTTCTTATATTCATTATTAATTAGATAACTATCATTTTTGGTCTACCGCCCTTTCTTTAATTAATTATGTTTTGTAAGGGTGGTACAATTGCTTTCTCGTGTTTTTACGCGCGTTTCCCTGTTAGTCCGCAAAGTGTTTCTCTAAATGGTGGACGTGTGTCACCACCGCGGCTCACAGTTCTCGTCGCTATAATTCAGTATCATTTATTTTAATAACCCGTATTTCTCTGACATAATTATGTGTGTGTGAAGTGAACAACAAATAAAGACGTGTGGTTGATTCATCAAGATCATCCCATCACAACCCCAGGTAGGCCTACTTGGGTTACTGCACCACCGGATCTTCAGCATCAGGTAGGGTCTCACCATGTCTCTTACGCCCACATTAAATAATAATTAACTCTCTCACTCAATCAACTCAAAACAAACATAATGTAGCTATTAACAAGAAACTGTATCGCTTTGTACCCCATCGTCACCGCAGATTATTTTTTTTATTATTATTATTATTATTATTATTATTAGCACTGCGTCTTACTACCCGTTCCGATTATACGCACTTACGCTACTGTGTAATGGTAGGATGATTGTGAGATGAAATGGAGAACCTACAGTTTAACGTGAGATCCGAACCACGGTGGAGGCCTGACATTCCACACATTCACAAGTTATGATTAATACACGTCTTGTCAGAGGTGAAGGAAGGGTTTGGCAAGTCACCACAGAAAACGTCGAGTAATCATTAAAATACGAATGCATTGCACAAATTTCTGACAGACCTTGGTCTTTTCTTTTCCCTTTTACTCTCTCTCATACCTCAAGCGAACCGGGAGCTAAGTTGGGCCTGCTATTATGAACGCTTAACACGGAATCTAAAACAAAATTAAATGTGTAAATCTTTATACACATGTAAAATACATAGATTGAACCAATCCAGTAACACAATAGCGATTATCTCAAGTTTGCTAACAGTGTTTCTAATAACTTGTTACTTTGGAGTTCTAAGAAAATATTTGCTATCCACCTTATAATATATGGTGTGGACTGGTGGGTCAAATTGCAGAATTTTTTATTGCTGAATATCAGAGCCAAAATGAAAGAAGTTTGCTTTATTTTTCTCTCTTCATTGTTTATGCAACTTAGAAATATTGTGCATTTTGTAGAAAAATTTGATACGTTAAATAAACAACGCGCTCGTTAACAGTCCAATTTTCTTAGGAAGAATACTATCTGACAGTTATAAAAGCTACTAGATATACTTCCACATATTCATAAGTCAGGTCATGTCAACTGTAGATGTCACGTTTGAGATATATCATAAATATATATCAAATAACACTTGGTAAAATCCGTTGGAAGTGATCTTAAGATCATAATAAATTGATAAGTAGGCTACGTGTGTTATGCTGGGAAATAATTATGTAAGCCTCCTGCGTCTAGTTCGGATTTTTAAAACTACTAACAGAAAGCGGCATTGGAGTGTGATGGCTTTATAGTGGTATTGTTGAGAGCTTTGGTTGAATATATAAATAAAACATCTTCAGTCTAAAAACAACAGTACAGTGCAATCCATGAAATTGTTCTTTTTTTTTAGTATATGTACATTTTTAAGTGAGCTTTATGGCCACAAATACATTCTTGTTCGGCATTCCAATTAGATTACAAGAATGTTATTTAAAAATAAAATAATAAAAGATTTATAAATGTAATTGTTTTGCTGGTTTTCAACTGAAGGTGTTTTATTTTCATTCAACTCTAGCTTTCCATACTAACGCTATGAAAGTCATCACATTCCATTATTTATTATATCTGAAAAATATATGGCTCAATACAAAGATACCATATAAAAGTATGGTAGTCGTAAGTTTAGAATTTAAAAGTAGCACTTAGTATTTTTTATCACCACTTTGATATGTTAATTAATAATTAATCACTATACCATATTGGTGCCACAAAGCTTTATGGCATTGTCAAACGTGTGTAAATTCCAATGTGATATTGTTATTTATTATTTTTATTTTTATTATTAGCACCAAGTCTTACTACCCATTCGGGTTATACGCACTTACACTAACGTGTAATGGTAGGGTGATTGTGAGATGAAATAAATGAAGTACCTACAGTTTAACGTGGAATCCGAACCACAGTGGAGGCCCGGCATTCCACACATTCACTAGTTGTGATTAATACACGTCTTGTCAGAGGTGAAGCAAGTGTTTGGCAATCACAATGTGATATTAAAGCATTAACTGTAAGTAAGTAGCTTAATACACCAATTACTATAAATGAATGTTGATTCAAAAAAAGTACAAATCTATGGGATGATCACAATCTTAAAATTCATAAAGTGGTACTAAAAGGGATTGGATATCTATTAGATATATGGTACCTTCCAAACAACATGTTAGTTTGACCATAAGTGCTTTTGTCTCGCAAGTAATATATCATCTTGTGATCTCATCGATATGAAGAATATTTCTAGAACATGTAAGGATAAAATGTAAAATAGTCAACATTGACACCATAATATGTCAAAAGTGACGCGTGCTCATGTATTGACATTTTAATATATTAAAGATAGATTTAGTAGCTTTTACAACCACGAGAAAATATTCTTCTTTTGTAGATACCATTAAATTATTTAAACAAACACTATAAAAACAAATAATAACTCGGAACAGAAATGTCGACAGCGTCGTTATTTTTAATTAATTGGTTTAATATTTTTAATCACTTTCCTTATTAAGATGTTTTTAATACTAAGTGATTGCTAGTTTGCTGACTTCAATTAATTTATATAATCGAATTAAACGAAACAACCCGATGGCCGCGTGGTCCAACACTCAACTCTCTCAGTAAAATAGACTGTCGATGACGGGGAGGTGAGGTTCGAATCTCGGTCGGGTATACTGAGGCTGGTTTTACAAAAGGGTTTCCCACTCTCCCTCCACGCAAATGTGGGTACACCTCTTATAAATATAACTTTATCATTGCTAATTATTAAAACGCGGCGATAGAAAAGATTTTTTCTTAATAATAAAGTACATCCGAGCTTTATCTCCCCGTCATAGGCAGTCTGGTCTATTACGAAAGTGACGCCTTAGACAGTTCGACCACCGAGTCGGGTCAAAAATACCCAGTTAATGGGGTGGGGGTTGCACACGGTAGGGCTGAGAGATGCCAGTGTGTGGCCTAGGTTTGTTTGCCCGTGCCTAATGGAACCTCTGGGAGAAAGACGCGCGGTGGAAGTGATGTCTTGCAGCAGCAGTTAGTTCTCTACTGACCATAGCGAGCGAGTCCGGAATGCTCGTTACGTCGAGTACACGGTCCCTTCCAAACCAAGAACACGTGTTCGCTGGTATCCCACACACGTGTAGCCTGCCGGGACTATGAAAGCGCGCCTCTGTTCCTTTCTTCACTGACTTACTTACAACTTACAACATATTACAGATCTGGCCGTAATTCAATGAGAGCCTCGTGTAAAGTTCCGCTTTACACACACACACACACACACACATATGAGCTATCCAGCTTCAGTTAAGACGCGGTAGGAACACCACTTTACCAAATGCAAGCATAATGCATTTAGGTTGAGAGAGGATACTTACTATAAGCCGCTGCTGGAGGCAATACACTTATCCAAGAAACTCAATTTGTGTCCATTATATATAAACTAGTATTTAAACTATTATACATAGTACATATTTACTTTATTTATATATCATATATAGTATTTAGTATTATAAAATAATTATATAAATTATATTTTATAGATATTTATAACTAACACAAATTTATTCTTTTGGTATAATGTGTGTAAGCCTATAATGATGTGTATGCGGGTTTGAAGGGGAAAAAAAAGGGGGGGGGGGGGCAGAGAAAAGGTGTTAAAGGGTCTATTGACCTTTATGTTTTACATTGAAAATTAATACACAAGATATAATAGTTTTTTTAGAAATAAATTATTACTCTGTATTATATTATTAAGGCGTTTGGTCCTTTTCATTTGGTGCGGAAATGCAGAGCTATGGGAACAAACCGTTGTATACAAGAATGCTTATTGTTTTACAGTTTTCTTTTCGGAAAGGGTTTGTTCAATGAGCATGTTGATTAAGTATTTTTTTTATATACACAACTCTATAAATTTAACAGTGACCAAATATCGATAAAATTGAAATTTTTCAATAGAAAACTGCCGGCTTCATAACAACAAATAAGAAAAATGTAACAATTATTAAACAGTGATACATTATCATAGAAAAGGTGTTGAAAATATTACTATAAAAATTTCAATCGTTCTCGAGAAAACTGATATTTCCAAACGTGTGATTTTCCCGCAACACCTGTCCGGTAGCTTGCGCCCTCTACGGTTTCCGTGATCTGTCTGTCCTTGTTGGCGCGGAAGGATACTTTGATTGTTTGTGAAGCCACACCTTTCACCCTCCCGCCCACCATCTCACAAAATATATTTTAGACTTACACTCGTCAGGGCCAAGGGCCTTAATGTTCATCTGTGCCAAGACGTAATATAAACGGTTTTAAACAATTATACACTTTTATGTTTGGTAATTATGTTATTTGTTATTTATAATTCAGACCCCTCTTATGAAAATATTCTGAATTCGCCCTTGTATGTGTTTGTATAGCAGTATGTATAAAAATGAGCACAAATTGGTACAAAATGCATCTTCTGTCCCCCCTACAACTTTCAAATACAGTCATATTGAGGTGTACAAATTTCTCTCTCCCACCCGCCGCCACCACCACCACCGCCGCCACCAACACCACCTTCATTCAACGCTAGAGGTTTCGAAGAAGATAGAAACAAAACTAAGAGAAACAAGGCACCATATTGGTAAATCGAAAGGGCGGTTCCATTTTATAGCTTAGCAAACAATCCCATCCAAACTTATCGTCTTTTCTCAGCGATCTTGAAGGAGATTTCGATTCCCTTTTACTGTCCTCTTTCTATAAAATATAGTTTTACTTTCTCATATAAAGAACGAATTGTAATTGCGAGCATTATCTGCTTTGAGATTATGATGAATCTCTAAGTTTTATGTGCCCGTGAACCCAAAAGAGTGAGTGTTACAATTCTGACACATATGTCCTTGAGGCTATAGGCGATACAGTTTGGTGGCTTTTGTTCAAACTCTTTATCTGGAGGTTATATGGTCATATTTCGGGGGGGTTCTTGATTTTGATTATATCCCTCAAATTTAATGTAGTTAATTAATAATGATTTTTGAAAATTCTAAATTTTCCAAAAATAGTTACAAAAGTTTTGTCCAAAATGAATATAATGGAGTTTTTGACATGACAAATAACACTTTATGCTTAGTTTTCGAGGGATAAATTCGTCTATAAGTGGTTTACCAATAGATAATTTTGTAAAATTTGAAGTTTTTCAAGAATTACCCTGATATTCGTTTGGAGGTAGTTTACTAAGATGAACAAAAATGCGTATAGCTTATTTATCTAATATAAACAATGTAATTTTAGAAGAAACAGATTAAAAAAGTATTAACGTTTCAAATATTTTGAAAACAAAGTAATTAAGTTTTGTAAACGATAACTATATGAATCCAAATGTTCAAATGTATATTTTGTTATAAAATGTTACTATAATGAAATGTTACTAACCTCTTGAACTGATTAAAAAAACTCAAGCTTAGTTTACTTTTTTATTTGATAATTTATGTTAAAACGTATGCAACAAAAAGTAAACACTAATCAACTGTGACATGTGATGGCGATTAATTATAGCTATAGTATGATTATGGTAGGAATAACAATAGAAAATAGTTACTAAAGTTACTAAAACAATTTTAATATATCCATACATCAAGTCATGCTATCTGGAGCTGTCATTTTTAATATATATTGTCAATACCTTTAAAATAACACAAATAATATGGAGAAATATTATCAATTTTGACCGCAAATAAATATGTTTGAATTTTCTCTATTGTTCTTCCAACAAAATTCAGGATTTACACTGACCCAATCATTTAAACTTTACAACTTCTGCTAAAAAAAAGTTAATATATGCTTAATTATTCTTATTGCTTCTTTATTTAACATCTTACTAGTTCAGAAATATGACTTAAATTGTATTGCGTATGTTTATGTTGCACATAACTAAACTTTCCCTATTATGTATGGATAATTTGAGTTTATATTAAACCAGTGTGTGGTTAGTAAACTCGTAAAATGTGTTTATATTTACATTAAAGAGTTGGAAAGCCCAAAACATTAAATTTAAAATACTTAATAATATAACACTGTAGAAAGATGTTAGGGGAAATTAAAAGGTCATTTAATGTTGTAAACATTTCAATTTTATCAATACATATTATCTTAAAGCTGTCACTATATCATTATTTTAAATAAAATATGGACATAAGGACAGTGTTATTTTCAACCCAATTAAAAATATAATACAATAATTAATTAACGGTAAGAAACAAAGATACTGACTTATGTTAGTATACCCTTCATATCTTTACAACACAGTTTAAATCATTAAATGGATGGTTTGCTGATAAAAGCGCTAGCTTAGTAAAAAATACAAGTAATTTCGAAATAGATTTGAACCGGCGATCAAAGATTCTGATTCGAATAAAACTTGGACGTTATGGAAACGTACAGGTTTAGTAGTTCTTTTCAAATAACAACGCTGACCCAATATTTAAGTGAAATGAAGTTTTTATCTTAGCAGAACAATATTTGCACATATATTACATATTTGTTTATTTTATGTTTATTATGAGTTTACGTTAACATGACGTAAGAGTTTACGAACTTAGTTCAGCAAGATATACGATTATTTCTCTAAGTTGGGAAGTTCTTCATTTATAACTTGTACTGAAAATCATCCGGTTAAAATGTTTCCTTTTAAAACTATATTTACAAGTCTATATATGTATAAAGTCATACAAAATAGTTTTAAAATCATATCTGTAAAAACTAAACTCGTGAACTATTACAAGTTTTTGTCAAAATTCAACCTAAGCGCAACAATTGATTGGTAATAATCTCAGATACTATGGTATGACTGTAGGGAACGCAATTTAAGGAAAGTGTTTTTGCAGTTTCTTAGCAGCATTTTTATGACAAAAATAAAAATATATTTCTCTAGTATAAATATGGAATTTAATTTTCTTCACACGGTGATATCAGCAGTTGTCAAATATCTGTCAAGGGTGTCCTGTAACTTAATGACAACTTCTCTTCGTTTAAAAGTTTGTCATCCAATGCTGCTATGCTTATGGCAGATATTCAACAACTGTTGAAGTCACCATCTGAAGATCTTCTATGTCAAATGGGTAAATATTTTAATAATTTTGGCCAAAAAATATTTTGCTATAAAAACTTCAAAAATGATGACCCTGAAGATCAACATTCTCCTTACTACAATAAGTTTTACAAACATTTCAAATTAAGATTTAAAAAAATTATTTTCGTTAATATTTTAGATATAAAGGAGCAACTTACAAAAAACTTTTTTTTAATGCACCACGCATTTTACTACGCGTCCGAACTAAACGCATATTTACACCAATGATGAGGAAGTGAGGAGAAAAGTTATGCGTGCACTTACCCTAATCGGAAGGGTTACCCACATCGCACGCATCGGATTTTGGTATTATTTACATTATTCTTAATGAGACCGCCTTCCTTCACCTATCCGCATCGTATTAGGATATCGGTATTGCCTATAAGAATTCTGGTAGATATATTAAAATCCGAACCAAGCGGTCTTGCGGATGAACATTGTCTGGAATGTTGTGTAGTGCACGCACACTCCCCACCATTCTAAGCTTTCTCATTCGGAATTCCCAGCTTTATTCTCTCTGGTTACAGTAGTCCCATGGCTTCTTTGGTGCTGACTGACAGCTCACAGATGACTTCTGACAGTCAACATTTAGGTATATACCTACATTTTGACCGTCAGAAGTGACAGCTGCTAAACACATGTTTTAGCAGATCATATGGTTCGGCGTAGGGAAACATAATTTGGTCTGGTAAGTTTTCAAAGCCGTCAGCTGTCAGTCAGCACCAAAGAAGCCATGGGGCTACTGTAGTTTAGATATGGGCAGCTGTTGGGATCACTTCAAAGTGATCTATTTCACTGAAATAAGTAATTCATTTATACATGCATTTAGCTCAATAGATCGTGAACTACTACTTTTAGTTCAATAGTTCGCGAAATTCATCGTTCGCAACCAATAGAAATACAGCGTGTAGTTTAGTCGTTCGTGACTGACCTACTAGGTCTACATCTTTCAGTTTAGTTTTCCGCCAGTTCAAGAACTACCACTTGTGAAGGAGTTTATTAATTTACCCTCGCATCATTAGTTACATTATAAAAGGTCTGGCGTATGGAGAACGTTTTTTAAAGTTTGTTTAAGTGTGTTCACCAATCAATAACTGGTTATTTTTGTCAAAATAACTGTGATAAACTTAAAAACAAAGAAAAATACTTAAATAAGATAAAAGGTATGTTTATGATCAGAAAAATAATACTTAAAAGTCAAATTAGACTAGTTACAAAAGCACAAGCTGTTAGATTGATGATAGCTTTGTGGGTTTGCAGCAAAGAGCATTTGTTTCTAGAAGCCTATATCCATCCTAATGACCACCCGTGTCAGTGATGTGATCATACATATTAGGACACACAACAGGTGACACGATAAAACTGAAGGATAGATGTTGGAAGCCAACTCTTTCAGAAACCCGAATGCTCCGATTGCAGTGGACACTAAATAAATCCGATTCGTGCAGCCCGTGCGATGCGGCCTAGTGGACGCTTATCTCAAGGTAGAATTTAATGGAGAGATATCCGCATTTACGTAGCGGGAGGGTGTGAAACAATTCATTGAATAAAACACCAAAACCACATTCGTCAGGATCCGTGCCCCATCAATGGTAAAACAAACTAGACGAGGTTTTTGGCCCCCGTTCCTACCGATGCGTGCGAAAGAGAATCGACAGTGTTGTTCGCCTCACCTCGTAGATTACCAGGACATGCTCTTGAAAAGTTTGTTTGTTAAACAGGTTGCCATTTTACCCATGCTCGATAAGAAGCTGCAAGCTCCCAACATTCGAAGCATGGAAAGAGCAGTGAGCTCTGTGGTACTTCGGGAAAACTTTTAGGGCCATTTTACACGAGCGTTTTCATGTGGCTGAAGTTGACCATAAAAAGTAGTCCAAATGGCGCCAGCTCGCCCACTACAATAGTCCAACCTAGTCACATTTTGGGGTCGAGCCAGCATCAAGATGAGGTTGAACCAGCCTCAAATTAACTGGAGATTCCCACGCTTGACAAGGAAAATTAGGTCATTCGTAGTTTGAATTCTGACGAAGAAGCATTATTACTTTTAGTGCTCCTCCAACAAAGTAGGAGAAGAAGGAAATCACGAAGGTTCAGGGTACATACAGTAGCCCCATGGCTTCTTTGGTGCTGACTGACAGCTCACAACCGACAGCTAAAAGCTTTGAAAAGTTGCCAGACGAAATTATATATCCCTACGCCGAACCATATGATCTGCAAAAATATGTGTTTAACAGCTGTCACTTCTGACGGTCAAAATTTAGGTATATACCTCAATGTTAGCTGTCAGAAGTTAGCTGTGAACTTTCAGTCAGCACCAAAGAGGCTATGGGGCTACTGTACCATTGTTGGGGTACGGCTACAATTTGAGCAGTTTCACACTCTATAGTCTATTCCATAAACTTTGAATTTATCCGGATAAGTTTTTCAGTTCTTAATGCAAAGCTACTGTGAAACACTCCACAAATTTTCTCCCACGCTTTAATTATTATTGTTATTATTATTATTAGCACCGCGTCTTACTACCCGTTCGGGCACGCTTTCATCTTCTAGATTCGGTTGCTCTATATATCACTGGTATAGTTCCAAATCTTGGGTTCAGCTTGGATCTCTGCGATGTACGTGTCTGTGTCGAATGGTTCCATCATGTTGTCTGACAAAACATGCCGCCAAAATGTGGTTGATACGATAAGTGGTCCATGTGAAAAGGGAAACGTTGCAGTCGGCCTGTGGTCTGGCGACAGCCGGAAACAACGGTTCACATGGTGTCAAGAAAAGCGCCCGTGCGAAAGGGGGACGTACTCTTTCCACTGCAAGCGGGTGGCATCAGCGCCACAGGGACCACGTTTTGTGGTTGACTTCAGCCACACGAAAACGTTCGTGTAAATAGGCCATTACGACTTATCCCTTGTATTTTGAAGAACACGAAGATCGTTTAGACACAACTTTAATACAAATATTACGCCTGAGAGGTTTTGTTTCCAAATTTATCCAATGTAACCCATGAGGATAGCATATTTAAACTTTATGTTAGTTTTTGTCTTTACCTGACTAACACAATTAGCGCAAATTAAAGACTAAACTTTTTTAAACTTTACGTATTTTATTCTTTTATTTTTCTCTTTACTTGGTGTTCTGGTGGGTTGGGGGTGAGGGTGAGGAGGATGTCATAATTATCTACCCGGTTAGATGATGAGGGGTATCCCTTAACGTGCTTGCTCACTTAGCCTTTTCGCTGAATTTATTAGTGTTTTTTTAATAACAGGGTTAGGTTAACATAGGCGTTAATAATAGGACAATCTAATAGGTTAGGCAAGGCGAACCCAATGTGGATTTGAGCCCCCAATCTTATACGTCTACGGCAAACAATTGCAATGTGAATTGAACCACTTAGACCAAGAGTGCGAAACTCATTTAACCATTCATAGGGGTCACATTGAAAAATAGAAAATAATGAGGGGGGGGAGGGGGGGCGGAGCACGTAAAAAAATTAGTATCGTAATTTAGTTTGTAAAACTAATTCAAATTTATTATTATAAAAAAGAAAAGCATATGCTCCTATATGAAACAGCAAGAAACACCCTGTATATATTTTATTTTTTTTGCGGAAATTTGGCTCCTATTTTTGTATCAATGGTTGTCGAGCTTTAACTCTTGTACCAAAGTCACTTTGATAATAATTTGTTGACAAATGTGTATGTATTTTTTCCCCATTTATTCGAGGTATTTAACGTGCTCTCTCTGAACCAACTGATTATGTCAGCACACTGATTATGAACTAACTTAAATTTACAACGAACACAACATCCAGCCCCCAGCCGTTTATTTATCACTGTGAAAGAGGAACCCCACATTTCACCCATGATAATTTTTTCGGCCATGTCTGGAATCGAACCCGGGACCCTTAACTCAGTAGACAGACACGCTAATAAATGATCCATCTGTGTCTGTAATCTATACACCTTTAAGTTACTTTTCATTTGAAAATAGAAAGGTTTTCATTCGTATGCTCTGCCAATTTTTGCACATATTATAGGGTGCGCAAATTTAATTATTTTTGGAGCGATTTTTTTATTTTTTTATCGTACGGCATATTGAACGGGAAGGATTTTGACGTCTAAACGTGTAGACTATTAGCAGCTCTGTTGTCACAGAACGTTGTCCAGGGTACTCCATAAGAGGTTGTCTACACGTCGTATCCACAATGAGATGATGTCATAACAGTTATTATGAAGTTGTGAATAGAGATGGGCGAAACCGTGATTTTACGATATCAATGAATACAGTGACTGTGATTTTAAAATAACGGTGATTTATACCAGTGATTTTTCACTGTGTCCTGTATTCACAGTGTTTTGATGGACCGATATTTTTTCACTTTCCAACCACGGTGAGGGCTAGTATTTAGCTGCTGTCCGAGTATGTGAGTCCTATCGAGTATCGAGTATCGAGTATCTAGTATGGAGTATCTAGTATGGAGTATCGAGTATCGAGTATCTAGTATGGAGTATCTAGTATGGAGTATCGAGTATCGAGTATCGAGTATCGAGTATCTAGTATGGAGTATCTAGTATGGAGTATCTAGTATGGAGTATGGAGTATTTATGAGTATTGAGTATTGGGTATTTAGTATTTACTCGAATAGTCCCATGAGTATCGGTTGGAAAGAAAACTAATTACACGGGTGTTTGGCGGCTTGCAATGGAATTCGATACTTAAAGGCCTAACATAAGCTCTTCCTGTCGGCACTGACATTGACAATCGACATACAGCTTACCTAATCTTCAAGTTTCATCTGGGTTTCATGTTGCCTGACTAATGTACAGTCAATACAAAAGTATGCGTTTTAAGATGTTTCATACAGTTGATAAGAAAAGAAAGCAAAACATACTGTTTTTGAAAAATGAGCTCTACGAAATCAAGTGTTTTAAATAGAAATAGCACGTAAAACATGCCAGTCAATAAGGTCGATTCTCAATTATCTGGTAGAAAATAAAAAATAAAAGAATAACAAGGGCCGCGAAGCGAGTATTTACTCGAGTGTCTTGAGGAAGCAATACTAGCTCCGTGGCTCGAGTAACTGTTGCAATCTGATGCGAGTATGGAGTATCTCCGATCATTGATATCTCAATCACCGATACTTTTGAGATCGAGTAACTGGGAGTATCGGTGATCAAATGGTATCGGTGAAAAAATCACAGTCAGTGATATATCGCCCATCTCTAGTTGTGAAGCCGGGGTGAGTCTTAACCTAACTTAAGCCAAATTAACCATCCCTAGTGACCATTGCGATCATTCCCTAAGGTATCAGCCGTTAATCAAACCCTTAGGTTCGTTGCCAGTTGCGCTGACCACTGCACCACGGGCCCGGTTTTGGAGGAGTTGATTCATGTCAAAGAAAGCGTACAGATTTGGTACAGCAACCTCGCGTGCCTTAATTCTACAAACTATGCCAAATTCTCAAATATCACATTCCGAAATATTGTATTTCTTTGAAGTTTATAAAATGAAGACTAGGGTCACAATGTGGGTTCATCCTAAGACCCGCGGGCCGCAAGTTTGACATGCCTAGCTTAGACGTTCAGCCATCACTGCGGGTAGTAGACATGATCGCTTTGATGGCCGCGTGTTCTAACGCGCTACTCTCTTGTTTGACTAGACTGCCGAAGACGGGGAGATTGGGACTAAATCCCGGTTGGGTAAACTAAGATGATTTTTCCTTGGTGGTTTTCAACCTCCCTTCATGTAAATGCGGGTGAACTTGTTCGAAATTAAACCTTCCTAATCCCTACCAAATTAATGTAATTAGCAGATAAGCGTATAACCCAAATGCAGTGTTAAAAAAATATTGACTCATTTTTGGTACAATAACAAACTATTTAAATAAAAACTCAAAAACTAAGCATATTTTTTAAAAGTGTGTCTTGTTTTCATTATTTTGTCAAGTAAATCGAATATATTTCTGGAGCGTGACTATATATTTAGTATCGTGCCGAGCTGTTTACAAACAAGGTTATTATTACATTATTATTATTATTATTAGCACCACGTCTTACTACCCGTTCGGGTTATACGCACTTACGCTAATGTGTAATGATAGGGTGATTGTGAGATGAAATGAAGGACCTACAGTTTAACGTGGAATCCGAACCACGGTGGAGGCCTGGCATTCCTCACATTCACAAGTTGTGATTAATACACATCTTGTCAGAGGTGAAGGATATTACATTATGTCCTGCCACCCACTTCAGTGGCCGAATGGTCTAATGCGTCACTCTCGTGTTAAGACTGGCCCACTGAAGACGGGTAAATTGGGGTTTGAATCCCACTCAAAAATAGTTAAGAAACCAAAATATATTTCTGAAATTAGTTTAAATTATTATTGACAATTGTATATACAATTTTGAAAAATTGTTATTTAATTTTCAGTAGCAAATTTAGGTAGTCCAGGATCGGAAGTAGGCCACACTCTAATTTTAATATCAAGTGAATATATATCTCATACAGCACATATATGCTAGAGAAAGTTCCTATATTTTTTCTAATGAACATTATTATTTTGATTGGTTCTACTCTAGTGTGTGTATCCACGTTTTAAAGGCCTTGTTTCAGTGCTTATGGGCCATTCTCAATTAAGGGACAAATAGGAAACCCTATAAAAAAAATTGCAGGAAGTGTAATTTATTGCCTGATTACACAAAATTTATCAAAGAAGTAAGTAATAATACCAGCAGAGCTTGATTTTACAATTTTCTCGGTTTTTTTAGTTTTTTTTTTTTTTTAGTTTTACCAAAGTGGCTTCCCATAATCCATCACTTCGCTAATGGTGTTTCAGATGTACATAGGTATGTTATAGTTTCTATAATCAAAATAAAATGTGTATTTTTAGTAAGAATACTATATTTTTTAAACTATAATATAAAAAAATGATACATTTTCTTAATTTATTAGAATTAGGATTGTGTAAGTGAAGAATCATACAAAATTCATGTGTTAGTGTTGTTGAATTTTCCAAAATCCAAATAAAATTAAGTTTTACATTTCTCATTTTTTATTTATGTTTTTAATAACTCAAATGTGAATAATACATTTTTTTTTTACTATATCTGTTAATGAGAATTAAGTAATTTTATTATCATCAGTGAAGTGGTGTGGGCGTTGGCGAAGAGATGTTTGGGAAAACAACCTTTATATTGAAAATTTCACTTTACAAACGTGAGCTACGACGATCATAAGTTTCGTCACAAGTCTGTTCACGGTAGGAATTGTTTTCTGAAAGGCCTTTTTCCCTACCAGAAATATATTATATAGTAGGATATTGGTAGGAAAAAAGACCTTTCGGAGATCAATTCCTACCGTGAATGGAATATAACTGACGTGAGCAAGGTAATAACATAATTTTTGTTATACCAAGCAACATTAGCGAAGTAATGTTTTTGACGGACTTAAGAGTTTCATAACCATAATATAAGTATAAAGCGGCCAACAAACATTGAGGCTAGTTCCTGGCTCCTTAACTTTCAATTGAAATTGTATTGGCTTAGTTATTTCAAAAACTCCAAATGATATTAACGTTAGCGAAGTAATTTGCAATTAACATATTTTATACTATTTACTTGAATTTTCATACGCTGTCTGAATAATATTAAATAAACTTGTTAACTAATGAAATAACAAGAACTAGTAAGTACAGGACAACAACACACTACGGCTAATGGGGGAAAGTGGAGCATTCTGGAAGGTTCTAGCGCCAAATTCAAAATATCGTGTATGTCTATTGGGGACAAACAAAAATTGAGTAAAATATCGAAATGTGTAAATAATGTATTTAAATGGATTCTTTAAACGAAAAATAACAGTATTACGGGAATATTTTTACCGTAGTTATATATTTTTTACTCTTTTTCTTTATTTTTGTATAGAACATCAAACTTATAAATTCAGGGATGGGGACTGTTATTGAGGTGATGAAACCACGTGTTTTGTGTTATCCCCCACCTTTTGTTTTTTGTTATTTAGTATTTTACTTAGTTCTTTTTCAGTCTTGACTAAGTAGGAAAAAAAGGTTTTTTTGTTAGATAAAGGCATATAAACTTAACCTAGTTCAATAAGTGTCTGGTTACCTTTAAAAAGAGGCGATCAGTACACAGTGAGAATTTTAAACCTAACCTAGGCCTAATTTACCATATAATGGTGACAATAGGAGCACTTCCTCTTTTGGTAAACGTACTTAAGGTACCACAGGAATTGAACCCGGAACCATTAGATCACTAGTCAGGGGCGCTGACTACTAAATCAAGAGGCTGGTCGTGAACACCATTTAATGCACTAACACTATCTAATGAACCTCACGTATAATGGCCGCAGTGTAGGTTTATCTTGACTCTATAATCACAAACACTAAAATAATGATGAAGATTGCAACACGAGATCTTTTTCACTCTCTAAACTGTTACCGTCCTACGAATGTTAAGTTGAGCCAAAGTTATCCAACTATTGATTTGTAATTAAGATAGTATGACGATACTGTGGATACATGTCCTCCGCGTTACTGACAAGAGGATAATAATATCGGTACAGTCCTAACCAGAATTATTATATCCGTTTAACTACTGCGGATGTAATACGCCATTTTATGATTATTGCTAATTAGTTATTAAAGTTTGTCGGTAAATTATGTGCAACCCCCCCCTTAATATCTATAAGGTGAGAGAGGCAGTAAATTAGGTAAAGAGTTACCTGAATGAACATAACAATTTTATTTAGTCAAAAAAACAATAACAAGCTGAGCAAACAATCAACACCGCGTGAAGCGCGCTTTTCCGTCCATCGCGGAAACCAATTACATCAAAGGAAAACATAAACGTTACCTCCTCAAAACAAGTTACATCAAACCCATCAAAGGTAACGGTCCGGGATCTCAGTGACATGGTCTTTGGTTACTTCGTTAAATTGATTAGTTCCTAAACTGGTTACTCTAGCGTTTAAGTTATCCACCCTAGTATAAATATATATTTTTCTTACAGACGCCCGTAGCAAACGTGACGTCATAGCAATCAAACAAGGCCACAAGGTAATAATAACTTAACAACCCTAGGCGTTTAACTTGGCGAACAAAGATGAGTCCAGAAACAGCTATACTCGAAAACAACATAAGCCGGGTTTCGAACCCAGGACCTGACAATCTCAGGCTAAAAGCTAATATTGGCAAATGTATGAAGTACATTTGAATAGGGCCCAGACCCTGAATATAAGTGGTGGCGAAAGCGACGGTCTAACTCCCAGCAGCGATAAGCGCGTAGCATAGTCAATATTCAAATAAACATAAGTTAATAACAAAGTCCAAATAGTAATTTAGAAAGAGTTCCCCCCATGACGCCGAAATAGTAATTTTGGTAGGAAAGTAATATCCCCCGAAACCCAGTCGCTGCCCTCACCTCTTATCCTCGAGCCGGTGGGGTAGTAAGTGACCTGAGATCCCGGTACCGCTAGTATTTATACGAAAAATAATTCTCAGAGAAGGGGGGCGGATCGAAGGAAAGGAAGGTTGGAGAACATTACAAACAAGGGGGGAGGAGAGGTTCGAGACTCATATCGAACACCTAGCACCTTCTCGAAGCTCGGCGAAGGCGGAAACGGAACTCTTCTATCCATCTTCTCTGCTGGCCGAACACGTGGTCGAGCCTCGTTGCCGGCAGGCGCGGACACGCCTTCAGTCAGTCCGATGTATTTGGCGAGAGCGTAGGTCGCCGGTCAAGCTAGTGCCGCGTGTTGACTCAGTTGGCTGTCCCAGTTGGCGAGTGTTGTTACCATGTAAGTCGTTACATCGCTGTCCCAGTTGTCTGTCCGAGTTGGTGAGTGTTGTTACAATGTAAGTTGTTACATCCTCCCCCCTGACGGGATGTCAGAAGGAGTCCTCAGCAGTAGGCGTAACGGCAGGGCGGTACCTTCCCTGCCGTTAGTAGCTGACAATGGGGAGATGATCCACACGAACCCTCATGACAGTCCTTGGATAGCCGGCCTCATGGTCAAGTAGTAAGCCCACCCGGTAGTGGCGCTCTGACAGATCCTGGAGTAGCTCACGCCGGAGTACTACACGCACGGCACTGACGCTCTCGCTCTCCTTCTTTCTGACGACCCATTGAAGCTGAGACTCGTCCCACATATCAGTCGGCCCAGCCAGCCTCCGTCTTCTGTAGACGACGCGTTCGATATCTCGCCCCGAACCAAAAGGGAAGGGGAGGGAAGGGTGAAGACCTCTCTGAGAACAAATAAACTACAGTTACAAAAATAATATAAGTGTACAGTCTACAATGCTCTGACACGGCTGCTGGCAGGCGCAGTCCATCTAATCCAGTTCATCACGGCACTTGGTGCGCATCCACATGAGGCTATGCCTCCAAGTAGACACAACAGGAACAAGAGTGTTCTACAAGGGCAAGCACTGCATCATCTTCCTTTTTCATATAGTACGCGCGCACACACGCGTATGGATTCTTCCAAGTTCCCAGAGTGACACTCAAACATAAGTCACTAACCATTAGATATATATAGAAGTTCGGGTAGGCCTACCCCTAAGATTTGAATCAATGTCCAATATAACAAATAAACATAACCTACAATAAACCCTAAACTTTACACTATATACCTAAATAACCTATGATAATTCCTAAATTTTACTCCATATACACATAAATAATACTTAACCAATAACACGTCCTGCCTTCTTGCACAGGACGTGGACTCACTACGTCACCGCCTTGAGGTGGCTAACGTGGGCGCGGCGGGTTACAGAAGGGTCCGCAATGTCCACTAGTAGGACTGAGACAGGCGTTAGGAACTTGTCGATGTGCCATGGCCCACTCCATTTGAATGCCAGCTTAGCCGACGTCTTGTCCATCGCCGAGCTCAAGGGGAAGCATTTACAAACTACTTTGTCACCCACATTAAACGGGACGGGGACTCGTCCCCGATTGTAAGTAGCAGCTACTTTCCTTCTAGACTTTAACAAATTTTTATAGGCGAGTTCACACTTCTCTTCAAAGGGGCGGTCATGGGCGTCAGATAAGAGCGGGTCAACATCCCACGTGGTTAAGAGGGGGTGGTTTAAATCCCTATTCAAGAAGACCGAGGCAGGAGTGGCTCCGACTGACTCGTGGTACGCAGAGTTGAACGCGACGTTCAGAAAGTCGAGGTCCTTGTCCCAATGAGAGTGGTCCTGGTGGTGGAAAATAGTTAGCGCCACATTTAAATTCCTATTAAAACGCTCAACGTGGTTGGGGGAGGGGTAGTATGGGCTGGTGGTCACGTGTTTGACCCCCCACGAGAAGCACATGTCTTTGAAAGCCTTCGAACGGAAACAGGGGCCATTGTCACTAACCACAACCTTAGGGGTTCCTAGAACGCCCCACACCCGCCTAGATAAGGCATTCACAGTCGTAGATGCCTTCATGTTCCTAAGGGGAATTAACACCACAAATTTAGAAAATGCATCCAGCACTACCAAAATAGACGTGTTGCCCTGGAGGAACGCGTAAGGGGCCCAACATAGTCAACAAAAACTTTCTCCCAGGGGCGTGTGGCAACGTCAGCAGAATGAAAACCAAATTTCGAGTTTTGTGAGGGTTTGGCCCTTTGGCAGGCCTCACACTTGCGCACCCACTCCCTCACGTCCTTGGGCAAGTTGGGCCAATAAAACTCTTTGGAAACTTTCCTCTCAGTTTTGAGCACCCCACAATGCCCACCCAAAACAGAATCGTGGAAATACTTAAGTAGCATAGGCCTGAGCTTCTCGGGAATATAGTATTTGGGTCTCCCCCTAATATTAGTCACTAAGAGACCCTTGCGCAGGCGATAGTTCCCAACTACTTCCCCAGTTCTAATCCTATCTACGAGCTGTTTACAAAATTCATCCTCGGCCTGATGAGCACCAATTGAAATAAAAGATTCTGGGATGGTGTGAATCACGCCTAGCGTTCCCACCTCCGCTTCATCTCCTACAGGGTCAAGATCCTCTGCCATCCGCGACAACGCATCAGCTACAACATTCTCTTTACCCGCGACATGATGGGTAGTGAAGTCAAACCTAGAAAGCCTCCAGATCCAGCGGCCTATTTTACCCAGCTGTTTGGGGTGGTTCCATAGCCAGGTCAGCGCCATGTTGTCTGTATACAGGTCAAACTTTCTAAGCTCTAGGTAGTCTGAGAACTTTTCTACTGCGAAAACACAACCTAGGCATTCCCTTTCGTACGTACTGTACTTTTTCTCAGCAGCATTTAAGGTCTTGCTGGCGAACGCTACCGGCCTACATCCATCAGGGGTTCGCTGCGAAAGCACCGCGCCGAGGGCAATTGACGACGCATCAACATGTAAAATAAAAGGGAGGGAGAAGTCGGGCATGCGCAATACCGCCGGAGAGACAAGGTGCCGTTTGAGGGCGAGAAAGGCATCATTTTGTTCCCGACCCCACGCAAATACAGCTCCCTTTTTCTTAAGGCTGTTTAGCGGGTAAGCTAACTCAGAGAAAGAGGGGATAAACCTGGCGTAATAAGCGCACATCCCCAAAAACCTAGAAGTTCCCTTTAAATTCTTCGGGGTAGGGAAGCCAAGAATAGGCTTGACTCGCTCAGGGTCAACGAGCAAATTTCCCCGGGAAATAACATATCCCAGATACGGGACAGACTCCTTAGCCCATGTAACCTTTTCAGGATTAACAGTGAGTCCAGCAGAGCGCAGACGTTCTAACACAGTTTCTACGTGACGCAAATGGTCCTGAAGTGAATTACTATAAATGCAAATATCATCGAGATAATTGAAAACAAATTTAAATTTTAAGTCGGCAAGAATATGATCTAACACTCTACTAAGCGCTTGTCCCCCGCAACTAATGCCTAACGGGACGCGGTTAAATTCATAAACCTGCCACGGAGTTACAAAGGCGGTAAATTTCTTGGATGGCTCTGAGAGCGCGCATTGGAGGAAGCTAGCGTTAAGATCAATGAGACTGTAATACCTGGCTTTACCAAGGTGTTGGAATGCCGACTCTAGGCTAGGCATCGGATAAGGATCGAAAACAAGTTTCTTATTAAGTTTCCTGTAGTCAACAATGAGGCGATGCCCCTTGCCCTTGCGGGGAATAATGAAAGCGGGGCTGGCATACGGTGATTTAGACGGGCGAATGACTCCTTTTTTTTCTAAGTCGAAAATCAGATCTCTAAAAATCTCCATTTTGGGAGGAGCGCATGAGTATGGCCCTGACCGTACGGGGATGTTGTCAAGAGCAACAATGTCGTAAGGGAGAATGTCGCATTTCCCCCACCTATCTGTGATTACATCAGAAAACCGGTTAACTACCCTTTGAATGGCCTCTTTATCCCTATCCAAAGGAAACAAGCATGGCGGCGTTTTCTCGGTCGCAAACGAGACAAATTCCCCTGGCGCAAAACTAAAGGAGACTATACGTTTTCCCATATCCAACCTAGCGTTGGTTTCAAACAAAAAATCGTTCCCCAAAACCATGTCAAACGGGAGGGTCGGCACTACGTAAAAGGAACGTTTCCAAGAAAACCTGTCAATTTTAATGGAGAGACGTATCTTATGGTCTACCATTAAACATTGCCCATTCGCAACAGTGTACGATTTCGGGCCAATATCTTCACACATGATATTAACTTTGCCCCCAATAATACCAAGAAGTTTCTCACTAATGAAGGAGTTGCTCGCCCCAGTATCAAATAACCCTAAACATCCCACATGACCAATACAAACATTAACCATGGGATTCAAAATCCGCGGTATAAAACTTACAGACGCGGCCGTACCACGGTCGCGAGCGCGCCTTAATAGTTTACCTGCCTGCACTCCCTCTGAACGTGCCCCAATCTATTGCAGCGGAAACATCTAACTCTAGAAATGTCACGAGGCCCGCGGCCCCTTGGTTAGCACCCACAGGGTTACTATCTCCCAAGTACCTAGAACGGTTCCCGAGCGGACGAGCGCCGATAAGCGGCACAGGAGAACTTGCTCCGGGATTCGAACCCGACTGCGCGCGGCTTACAACCTCAGGCGTATGCGCATTGAGATATTCCTCTTCTGAGAGAAGAGTCTCTTCAACGTGCGAAGCCAAGGCATAGAGATCAAGTATACAAGTTGGTTTACTTGAGAACACAAAATGGCGCCTGGTAAGCGGCGACACATTCTCCAAAATAATATTTACAAGTTCAGGCTCCTTAAGATCGGCATTGAGTACGCGAGCTGCCTCCGTGATAGATAGAACAAAGTTCCTAAAAGTTTCACACGGAAACTGAAATCTATGCACAACCTCCCTGCATAACTTCTGTCTAACTCTACTAGGTAACAACGTATTAAGAATCTGGTCAGTTACTGCCTTAACTGATAAACCTGCCTGAATACCCCCGGAAAATAATTCGGTCAAGAATCCCGACGTTTTGGACAAACACAATGTCGAAAACTCGGGCTCACTAACAAGTTTAAGGCGGGATGCCCGGCTAATTTCAACCAAGAAGTTAAATAACTCCGTGTAGTTCTGACCACTACACACAGGAATGCGACCTAATATTTCCAATAGGACCTTACTATGACATTTAACAGATACCGCTGGCGTTTGGAGGACGGGGGGAGGGGAGGGCGTCATCGGTTGTTCACCACTCGCAACTGTGTCCATGCCAAAATCTGCCGGAGATTCCCCAACCTCACTCACTAGTTCGCATAAAATAGACCTTAACTCACCCACCGTTGCGTTGGGTGGAGTAGGGGTGGACCAATTTTGGAGCTCGGCGATGAGTTGTTCACGGTTCAGTCTGTAGACATCAGATCTCGTCAGTTTGGTTGATGGCTTGTCGCCTGGTTTCAGCGGAGGAGCCATGGCCAATGACAGTATGAAAAAAGATACAAATAGGTATTAGTACAATGTATTACATAAAATATAACCCTCTGGCATATTTCCCTTTTTTTTTTAATTTCTCGGCATCTTTCCAAGCCCATACTTTATAGAGCCATAGTCGTTCGAGGCATGAACTAAGGACCAAGAGCACAATATAGACATAAACGTCGAAATTATAAAGCCAATAATTACTAACCAGTAACCATCAATCATGTAACCACTGTTAACCACGTTAACCACAATAACCATGTTAACCATGTCAACCATGTAACCATGTTAACCATGTAACCACATTAACCATATTAACCACATTAACCATGCTCTGCTACCATTTTGCAACCCCCCCCTTAATATCTATAAGGTGAGAGAGGCAGTAAATTAGGTAAAGAGTTACCTGAATGAACATAACAATTTTATTTAGTCAAAAAAACAATAACAAGCTGAGCAAACAATCAACACCGCGTGAAGCGCGCTTTTCCGTCCATCGCGGAAACCAATTACATCAAAGGAAAACATAAACGTTACCTCCTCAAAACAAGTTACATCAAACCCATCAAAGGTAACGGTCCGGGATCTCAGTGACATGGTCTTTGGTTACTTCGTTAAATTGATTAGTTCCTAAACTGGTTACTCTAGCGTTTAAGTTATCCACCCTAGTATAAATATATATTTTTTCTTACAGACGCCCGTAGCAAACGTGACGTCATAGCAATCAAACAAGGCCACAAGGTAATAATAACTTAACAACCCTAGGCGTTTAACTTGGCGAACAAAGATGAGTCCAGAAACAGCTATACTCGAAAACAACATAAGCCGGGTTTCGAACCCAGGACCTGACAATCTCAGGCTAAAAGCTAATATTGGCAAATGTATGAAGTACATTTGAATAGGGCCCAGACCCTGAATATAAGTGGTGGCGAAAGCGACGGTCTAACTCCCAGCAGCGATAAGCGCGTAGCATAGTCAATATTCAAATAAACATAAGTTAATAACAAAGTCCAAATAGTAATTTAGAAAGAGTTCCCCCATGACGCCGAAATAGTAATTTTGGTAGGAAAGTAATATCCCCCGAAACCCAGTCGCTGCCCTCACCTCTTATCCTCGAGCCGGTGGGGTAGTAAGTGACCTGAGATCCCGGTACCGCTAGTATTTATACGAAAAATAATTCTCAGAGAAGGGGGGCGGATCGAAGGAAAGGAAGGTTGGAGAACATTACAAACAAGGGGGGAGGAGAGGTTCGAGACTCATATCGAACACCTAGCACCTTCTCGAAGCTCGGCGAAGGCGGAAACGGAACTCTTCTATCCATCTTCTCTGCTGGCCGAACACGTGGTCGAGCCTCGTTGCCGGCAGGCGCGGACACGCCTTCAGTCAGTCCGATGTATTTGGCGAGAGCGTAGGTCGCCGGTCAAGCTAGTGCCGCGTGTTGACTCAGTTGGCTGTCCCAGTTGGCGAGTGTTGTTACCATGTAAGTCGTTACATCGCTGTCCCAGTTGTCTGTCCGAGTTGGTGAGTGTTGTTACAATGTAAGTTGTTACATATGTATGTTAACAAAAAACGCTCTCTCCTAATCTCTGGTTATTAATAAAGTTAATGTATGTATGTATGTATGTATGTATTGATTTTTTATCGGATGAAGTGATTTCCAATATAAGAGAGAAAAATCAATTTTCTCACGCCTCTCAGGGATAACTGAGACTAACTTTTTTGTGTAGATGATTTCACATGCTAAATTTAATATGTTTTTCTTTTCATTTATTTGAGGTGTGCACTTCCTGATCAGACTGATTATTCCAGCAAACGATTTACAAACTAACATATCTAAAACATATACGACCCCAGCCGTTAATTAATTACTATGAAAGAGTAGACCCACATCTCATCAGTAATCAATTTTTCGGACATGTCAAGAATCTAACCCGAAACCCTTAGGTAAGTAGACAAACGTGCTACCAACTGAACTGATAAGGTGTTGGACTAGCAAATGTTAAAAACACTAATGAAAATTGACAAGACGTGTATTAATCACAACCTGTGAATGTGTGGAATGCTAGGCCTCCACCGTGGTTCGGATTCCACGCTAAACTGTAGGTCCTCCATTTCATCTCAAAATCACCCTACCATTACACATTAGCGTAAGTGCGTATATGCCGAACGGGTAGTAAGACGCGATGATAATAATAATAATAATAATAATAATAATAATAATAATAATAATAGTTAGAAAAACAATTTAGAAGATTCAAACATATTTCTTTTGACCAACATTGATAACATTTTACTTTATTATTTGTGTTATTCATTAGGCATCTATTATAATAAAAGGAAGTGTTTGTCTGTGTTTGCGTGCGATGCCCAGCCAAATCTATGGCACGCAGAGATATGAAATTTTAATATAGGTGGACGGAAGGGGGTCGAAATACACCTCAATGACGGATTTTTAAATTTTCAATTAGCTTTTTAACTAGGCTATTTTTAACAAATTTTTTAAGGGATCACTGGCAACCTCATGCGGGATTGCTAGTTTATAATATCTATCAAAAGTGACAGCTACAGATTACATGACTTGATGTATGAACATATAAAAATTGTTTTAGTAACTAACTTCTACTGTTCTTCTTACCAAAATAA
>JBCFYV010000024.1:17132193-17171077 GCA_039000515.1 Timema cristinae | reverse complement strand
AGTTAACGTAAAGGTGGTTTTCTGTCTTCAGCGCTACTCGTGTAGACCTACACTTACGTTGGCGACCCCTGTATCGAGCGTTTACGGAGCCACCTAGCGAGCGTATCAAGACAGATTGAGGGCTAACCCCTCCCCCCCCTTCCAACTAGAGACTCGGCACCGTCTGGACGCTGTTTGATGGACCTCTTGATAGCAGCTTCAGTAATTATCTACCCGAGAAGAAGCAAGTTCTCAAAAAAGAACGTGTTAAATTGAGGGGCCATTAAACTCCTGTCACCGTCCACACTAAACCGACACGAGGAGACGTTGGCGTCTCTAAGATGGCGCTCTAAAGTTGTTG
The DNA here is from genome assembly GCA_039000515.1 of Timema cristinae. Taxonomy (NCBI): domain Eukaryota; kingdom Metazoa; phylum Arthropoda; class Insecta; order Phasmatodea; family Timematidae; genus Timema; species Timema cristinae. The sequence continues at coordinate 17,170,737 of JBCFYV010000024.1, read as the reverse complement.
TTTTTGGTTCATTTCCCAGGCGTCTAAGTACCCGTTTGGGCTGTACACATTCATTTGTTACACTACTGTTGTAGGTATAAGGAAGTTAGAGTTTTAGAGGAAATGTACCTGCATTTGTGTGGAGGGTGAGGGATGAACAAGTCATGGGGGGGGGGGGACGCCCAGTACACCCGACCAGGATTAAAACCTTGATCACCTTGTCACCGGAAGTCCAATGTAACGTGGGAGTGACGCGTCAGACCATGCGACTAACGATGTTTGTTATACACTTTTCTATTTGTTATCGTGCTTCGCGTATTACTACTACCCTTCCTGAATACAAAAGAGTTACAAAAATTACTAAAACCGTTTTAATATATTCACAACATACTTCGTTGGCCGCATGGTACAAGGCGTCACTCTCACAATAGACTAGACTGTTGAAGACAGGGAGATTGGTGTTCAAATCCCACTAGGGTGTACTGAAGGTGATTTTCTACTATTCGTCCAAGCAAATGCGGGTACACTTTTCTAAATTCACACCTTATCATACCTAACACATTTGCTTAATATGTACAAGTGCGTATAGCCTCAAAAGATAGATATTAACAACCCCTATAAAATAATGCTAATGACATGTACCTTGTACAGTACATATTATAAGTATGAAGTTTTTATAAAAACAAGGGGTGACCTGGCGGTCTAGTGGTAAGGTGTCAGACTTCTGTGCTGGAGGTCCGAGTTTCAATCCTCGGTCCGGCACAGATCTATCTGATTACCAAACCCTTCCTTCACCTCTGACAAGACCTGTATTAATCACAACTTGTGAATGTATGAATTGCCAGACCTCCACCGTGGTTCAGATCCCACGTTAAACTGTAGGTCCTCCATTTCATCTCATAATCACCCTACCATTACACATTAGCGTAAGTGCGTATAACCAGAATGGGTAGTAAGAAGTTGTGCTAATAATAATAATAATAATAATAATAATAATAATAATAATAATAATAATAATAATAATAATAATAATATAAAACAAATATATATTTTTCCGTGCCGAAGATTAATAGCATTCTACATATAAATACTCAAGCTGTTCCCCTTACGGGGGTGGCAAGAAATGTGTATATAACTCAGTTTATTAGCCCACTCCGTAAGGGAATAGCGGGATTAAGTATGTGTAGAATGCTATCTATCTTCTGTACAGACAAACATATTGGATTATTTGTATTTTATAAAAACTTCTTCTTACCAGAATCCTCCTATAAGTACTGTACATCCAACCAAGACTCGAACCTCAACACTCCCGCCAAGATAAATCCAGATCAGAAGAGAGAGAGAGAGATGCTGTAGTTTGTTTGCTCAGCAATACACGAGAGATACAATATTAGTACCATCACGTCCTACTACCTGTTTGGTTATAAACATGTATAATAAGTACTCTAATGGTGTAGAGATGAGGAAGGAAGCATTTTAGAGGTAATCTACCAGCATTTGCGTGGAAGAAGAGAGGGGAACCATTTAGCAAAAAAACTACCCTCGGTAGTAGGCCCAACTGGAGTTCGAACCCCGATCTTACCGTCACAAACAAGCTATTGGAAACAAGCTATGGTTACAAAGTAAATTTTGAATGCAAGCTTTGCTTACTAAACTGTCCAATCAATGACAAGTGTTGGCCCTGACTTACAGTTTTTAAGGTGTAGTGGAAGAGGACGCGAGAAAGGTCAGAGTTTTTGCACTTTTTAGAGTAATTTTTTTAACCAAAATAAATAAAATATTTCTCCATTTGAAACGTAATTATTTTTTTTCGCACGATTATTATTAGCACCACGTCTTACTACCCGTTCGGGTTATACGCACTTACGCTGATGTGTAATGGTAAGGTGATTGTGAGATTAAATTGAGGACCTACAGTTTAACTTAGAATCTGAACCACGGTGGAGGCCTGGCATTCCCCACATTCACAAGTTGTGATTAATACACGTCTTGTCAGAGGTGAAGGAAAGGTTTGGTATCAGATAAATCTGTGCCGGGACGAGGATAGAACCCCGGCCGCCAGCATAGAAGTCAGACACCTTATCCCTACACCACCAGGTCACCTTTTTCACATGATGATTTCAACAGTTGTTGAATATCTTTCATGAGCATAGCGCCATTGGATGACAAACTGTTGGGTAAATGAAGAGAAAAAGTCTTTAAATTCCAGAGCACCATTGACAGACAACTGTTGTTGAGGTAAGCCAGTGAAGACAATTAAACTCATGTTTCTACTGGAGAATTATTTGATTTATTTTGAGCAAACAATGTTTTGCTTCAAAAATTTCCAAAACACAGTCTTTTTCTCACGTCCCTTTCCAACCTACCTTAAAAACATCCCTAGGAGGATTTAAAGAATATCACGAGGTTAGACATTGAACTTTTTGTGTCTCGCAGCGATAACGTGGAAAAAATCGTAATAAAGTAACGCTTGAAAGTCACGACTGAGCTAAAGGAGGATGCTGTATGTCCAAAAAAATCTTTCCGTGCAGTTTCACGTGGTTAAATTTATTTATTTATTTATTTAGTACCGCGTCTTACTACCCATTCAGGCTATACGCCTAGGTACTAATTACGCTAATCGATTAGGAATTGAGAAGGTTAAATTTAGAGGAAGTGAACCTCTATTTTCGTGGAAAACCATTAAGGAAAACCACCCCAGTTCACCCGACCGAGATTCGAACCTCAATCTCCACATCCTCCCCATGGTTAAAGAATGTAAGAGGTGTCGAGTTGAAAAGTTATATTATTTCTTGATGTTTGACAATAAATAATTAAATGAACATAAAAATGTTATAATAAAAATGAGTGGAATAGATCCGACGAGTCATACCACTACACTTTTCACTAAAGCTGACGATGACATAAAAAATGTCGAAATCACTGTATTAATAAAAATGTTATGACTACATGGTGGACAAATTTAAATTGAATAGATCATTTTAATTATTTCTCAAATTTTTATAAACATTTTAAATAACTAATATGTTCTATTTTCTTAATTGTTAAATGTTTTTAACAACTATTTAAGTATCTTTAATATTATTATTATTATTATTATTATTATTATCATCACCGCGTCTTACTACCCGTTCAGGTTATACGCACTTACGCTAATGTGTAATGGTAGGGTGATTCTGAGATGAAATGGAGGACCTACCGTTTAACGTGGAATCCGACCCACGGTGGAGGCCTATGTTTTATAAACATTTTAAATAATATTTTGACTTTTTTCCTCCTTCTAACTATTGACGACATACTTTGTGTTTGCGATTTTAACTGTAAGTTATTCTATTGTTACAATATGTATCTACTTCATCTACTTCACTAATTTTTATTATATCATATGCATTTTTTAAATATTTATTGTCAAACCCTCGGCAGCAAAAGTGAAATAACTGATGATTCGAATAAAAAATATGTATTTAAAAAGGTCATGATTGCATTTTTATATGCATTTATTTGATTAATAAAAATATCTATAAATATATGTGCATAGTGCTAAAATGTTATGTGAACATGTGTATACATGCATATTTTCATGATACAATTTTGGGAGATTAATAAACTTTTTATGGCAGTAGAATCTGATAGTCAGATTTAGCCCTTGGGATGAAAAAAGTTGGCCTACTTAGTCTTATACCATAGAGAACGAGATACAATTTTCTACACTGTTTTCTCCACCCCCCAATACAGTATCACCCTTTGTCTTTCTGCGGAGTAGAATTTCATGCCTAGCCTCACCAGAAATACAAACGTTAGATTTCTAAAAGAAAAGAAAAATGTATTATTGAACTTTTGAATACGATATAATAATGTTACACTCCATACAAAGAATCGTGCCTAAAAATACATTTATGGTAATGCTGAGCGTGACGTTGGGTAATAATAAAACTAGCTAGCACTAAGAAAATAATCGATCTGCTGCCGTAACCACATGGTAAACATTTTCTCGACACTTCCCACACGCACGGAAAACACGTTAGAGGGAGCAAATGGAGATGAAATATCGTGAAATTATTACGCGGAGGACTGAAATAATTATCCAAAATGGCTCCTCGTCCCATCTCCAGCACGAACAAGGGACGATGCGGCGTCCTGTTTTACAATGCAAAACAACGGGCAGTGGTAGTAGGCCTAACTCTCGCCGCTCGTCAGGATGGGCTTGGAGAGTGAAGGGGGAACTACCGCTACAAGGTCCAGGGTCGAGTACTGATTAGGGATGAGTTGGCGTTTCGCCAATCTACAAAAACATTAAGAGCCTGTATGACAGCCAGTTAACCGGAACATTAGTTAAACTTAGCGTTCAAACCATATTTAGCACTTAAGTGCAGTTTTGTGTTTTCTTCACTTGACAACAGAGAGACTGGGATCAGTTTCTTGTTTATTTTTGTTTTAATTTTAACATATTTAATCCTCAATTTTTTTAAAAAAATTAGCACCTTAGCTAGGTGTTATCCATGGGATGAGACGGACTACTAAGCTAGGTACCATTCGTGGGATGAGACGGACTACTAAGCTAGGTACCATTCGTGGAATGAGACGGACTACTAAGCTAGGTACCATTCGTGGGATGAGACGGACTACTAAGCTAGGTACCATTCGTGGGATGAGACGGACTACTAAGCTAGGTACCATTCGTGGGATGAGACGGACTACTAAGCTAGGTACCATTCGTGGGATGAGACGGACTACTAAGCTAGGTACCATTCGTGGGATGAGACGGACTACTAAGCTAGGTACCATTCGTGGGATGAGACGGACTACTAAGCTAGGTACCATTCGTGGGATGAGACGGACTACTAAGCTAGGTACCATTCGTGGGATGAGACGGACTACTAAGCTAGGTACCATTCATGGGATGAGACGGACTACTAATCTAGGTACCATTCGTGGGATGAGACGGACTACTAAGCTAGGTACCATTCGTGGGATGAGAGGGACTACTAAGCTAGGTACCATTCGTGGGATGAGACGGACTACTAAGCTAGGTACCATTCGTGGGATGAGACGGACTACTAAGCTAGGTACCATTCATGGGATGAGACGGACTACTAAGCTAGGTACCATTCATGGGATGAGACGGACTACTAAGCTAGGTACCATTCGTGGGATGAGACGGACTACTAAGCTAGGTACCATTCATGGGATGAGACGGACTACTAATATAGGTACCATTCGTGGGATGAGACGGACTACTAAGCTAGGTACCATTCGTGGGATGAGACGGACTACTAAGCTAGGTACCATTCGTGGGATGAGACGGACTACTAAGCTAGGTACCATTCGTGGGATGAGACGGACTACTAAGCTAGGTACCATTCGTGGGATGAGACGGACTACTAAGCTAGGTACCATTCATGGGATGAGACGGACTACTAAGCTAGGTACCATTCATGGGATGAGACGGACTACTAATCTAGGTACCATTCGTGGGATGAGACGGACTACTAAGCTAGGTACCATTCGTGGGATGAGAGGGACTACTAAGCTAGGTACCATTCGTGGGATGAGACGGACTACTAAGCTAGGTACCATTCGTGGGATGAGACGGACTACTAAGCTAGGTACCATTCATGGGATGAGACGGACTACTAAGCTAGGTACCATTCATGGGATGAGACGGACTACTAAGCTAGGTACCATTCGTGGGATGAGACGGACTACTAAGCTAGGTACCATTCATGGGATGAGACGGACTACTAATATAGGTACCATTCGTGGGATGAGACGGACTACTAAGCTAGGTACCATTCGTGGGATGAGACGGACTACTAAGCTAGGTACCATTCGTGGGATGAGACGGACTACTAAGCTAGGTACCATTCATGGGATGAGACGGACTACTAAGCTAGGTACCATTCGTGGGATGAGACGGACTACTAAGCTAGGTACCATTCATGGGATGAGACGGACTACTAAGACTATACATTGAATTTTAAGATTTTTGGACATCTCATTGAAACACCTAATTCAAAGAATGATAAAGTGAGACGTTCATCTAATGTTTGAATAAGAAAACTAGTTTGCTCCAAAATATTTTTGAAAAACAAAAACACATTTGATTAATATTAATATTATTTTGTTTCGAATAAAAATCTTGATCTATATTTTGCAGGTGCATTGAAAATATTATTAAGACTACTTGCTTTCCAAAATAAATTATTATTCATCCATAATCTTATACATAGATTCCAAACAAAGCCGACCATTGTCTTCCTATGACAAAAAATAGTTCCATAAACGTCCAGCGTTTAAACGATGTCAAGCATGTTGGTTATTAATTGTTCTTCCTCTCGAAGACAAACCGCGTTTTGTTTGGAGAAAAACGCTAAGTCATTTAAGTATTGGTAAATTTCCAGGACTTCTATCTGGGAGAAGGGGTGGGTTAATTGTTCTTGATTGTGACTTGCATTTTAAACGTTTTACTAATGAACGTTTATACTTTAATATTCCTGATGCCATCATTGAATCCCTTGGAGTCTTTTTACTAAGCTTGTAGACTGAAAAGGTAGCTTGGACCAAGTAATTTAATTAGGGAGGGCCATGCACAGAAGTGTATTAATTTATAGGGGGGGTAGAGGTGTTGGGATAGAATCTTGGTGAGAAGTCACACTTAAAGAGATGTCAAGGAATTATTTTGATATTAAATACTGCTGGAAGCAATTTAAAATGTTTTAAAACTCAATCGGGGTGAAAGTTACTAGAAATTGTATTTACCTGCTTAATCTATGGCATCAGGAACTCTAAAATTCAATGTCGCACTTACAAAATTACGCCACCTATTCCTATCTTAAGCTAGTTCTATCCAGTCCACCTAATTACACCCTATTCCTCTTGAAATAGTTATATCAAGTCCACCTCGTCACACATTATCTCTATCTTGAGATAGTTCTATCCAGTCCACCTCACTACACTCAGCCCCCTCAGGTCAATTCCAATGTTATCCTCCCATATGCGCCTGTGTCTTTCCAATGGCCTCTTGCCATTGGGTTTGCCAGTCGGTGCCCTGAACAAGGTTCTAAAATCTCCCATTCACGCTACATGTCCTGCCCACTGTAATCTACAAGACTTGATTCTCCTAAAAATGTATTGTGATAAATACAAGGTCTATAACATATCATTATGTAACCTCCTACACTTCGCGGTAGCCTCATACCTTTTTGGACCAAATGTCTTCCTAAGAACCTTGTTTTCAAACATCCTAATTTTTGTTTTGTCATTTAAGGCAAGAGACCACGTTTCACAACCATAGAAAACCACCGGTAGGATTATTGTTTTGTATTTAATGTCTCCAATAGTCTCCGATATTATGGTAGGCCTAGTCCAGGCACTGAAGATGAACATAAAAATTATCTATCATATTGTTGGAGGAATAAAAGGGGGGGGGGGTGGGGGGGGCTCCATGGGGTTAAACCTAATAGTACCACTCTCATGACAGAGTTAAACTAGGACTACTGCAATTATATTATTTACAAGTTAAAAGTTGTACATACATATTTAAATAGTAGAGATAATGTTAAAAGCGTATAGCTCAAACAGGTAGTATGACGCAGTGCTAAAAATAATAAATAATAGGTTTTGAATATATAAAACTGGAGTAAGAGCATTTAGGATATTTTACGTTTTAGGTAAATCTCGACCAAGATTTTCCGAATTTTTTTTTAAAACAAATATTAATTTCTATAAGTTTTAATTTCACGTAATTTCAAGTACGAGTTTAAAAATTTATTTTAAAGGAATCATCAAACGATTGTGTTTTACATCAGCAAAATATGAATACATTCTTGTTCAAGAATGGGGTAGGCTAGGTGTTTAAACGAAGCATTTTATAGAGAAGTATTGTGAAATAGAGCATGTCACTAAGAAAGATTATCGCTCTAAAGCTTAGTAGTCGGTTTAAACGAAGCAAGTATGGACACACGTGTATATTTTATTCGTAGTTTACATATATTTTCTGTTTTTGTGTGTTCTGTGTTAGTATTCTGCGTTCATACAAGATTTATTGTTTTGTTAAGTTATCATAAAGAAATTTTTCTATGATGATAATGGTTAATGGCCTTGAAAATATATAGTCCTATATATATTCAAGACCATTATCATCATAGAACACATTCTTTTGGCATTTGTTTGACAAGAGTTTATCTGTGCAAAATAAATAATGAAGCCATTTTATTGTTCAGATCATAAATAAAGTCTTATATATCTTAATCATAAATAAAATGAATACAAATAATAACAACTTAGTGATGTACGGGATTAGAGAATACCTATATGCTAGCATATACGAGTAGTAAAAAGGAAGCATAAATAAAGCAACAACGTGGTTGTCATTTATAATAATGTATTTTTGTTCTGTTGCTTATAAAATTCAAAGAACCTAATGTTTTCAAACCAATACATAGTATAGGCTCTATGTTTTTATATCAATAAATACCTTAGTTTATATTTATAGAATGTTGATTCACTGGCCGGGTCCAAGAGCTGGTGTTGAAAAATACCCCTTTAAAGGGGCAACTTGCAACATATACAGTCTTTGAGTCGATGTTATTTGGTTAAACTAAATAGAAAAATATAACCAAATATACACTTAGCTAACACTTGGTAAATGCAATATTTTTAATACCCGTTAAAAATAAAAAGTGTTATTAAATTTTATTTTTTTTAATATTAAAAGTTAAGAGTGTTAGAACATGCCCCGGTCTCCTCGAAATATACTTTTTATTATGATTGCTATCACACTCCATTTGACTATTTCTCTTGTATTTTACTTATAAGATATATAATCATAATGAACTCGAAGATGCTAATAAGGCAGTTAACTGATATTTGAAAATATTACCAAAAATACTTTTAAATATTCTTAAATCGAGCCGTGTGCACTTTGGCTGTAAATTTTTATGAATAATATCAATACCTATATGGTATAGTAAAATATTATGAATATTTATGGCAAAAAAATCTTGTCTTTTCTACTTTTCTAAACAAAGAGAAATCGCCCTCAACTACCTCTCTCAAACAGTGAATGGCTTTGTAAATTATTTTTTCTGCAAACTTGATAATGTATCTCAAATAATTCAATCTTTCTTTTTAGCACCACGTCTTACTACATATTCGGGTTATACGCATATGAACTAATCACGCTAATAAGTTAGGGATGAATAAGATTGGATTCAGGGGAAGTGTACCTATGTTTTCGTGGTGGTAGACTGGAAAACCATTTAGGAAAAAAACACTTTCAGTAGGCTACACCCAACCGGGATTTGAACCCCAATCTCCCTGTTATCGGTGGTATAGACTATTGAGAGAGTGACGCCTTTGACCACGCGGCCACCGAAACAGGTAATCCAATCTTAAGTTAAAAGGTAAAACAGCGATTGTATATGAAATTTATACTGCATTAAAAGCATTTTGTCGTTAGCTAACTTTGTTTGGTCACAAGTTAGGTTGTGCTACTTCATACACTTCCCAGCTTATAAAAAGTTATAAAAAGCGAGATCTTCAATCCCAGATGCATTTGCACAAGACATCCTTTCCGAGTTTAAACTTTGATTAAAGCAGCGTTTTTCTCATCTTGATTCGAAAAGTCAAAGAAAAAAATTGATGCAATAAAGCGGTGAAAGATTGTGCATGCTCTCTCTTTTTTTCCTCCTAAAGCTCCTTTTTTACCCTAGCTTATAAGTCCCTTATAAGCAGCAAAGTGGCACTGAAGCGTGTTAATATAAAAAGGTATGCACTCTAGATATTATTCCGTTGTGAAGCTTATAGTTTAATTGTGGCGTGTGATGGTGTAATTAATTTATGGCACGTTTACATTAGTTTTAACCTTCATAAAAATAAAAATAAATAAAATAAAAATCATAAAAAATTTAATACATTTTTAAAAAAGAACAAAACAAATAGTCAAACTATTTAAATTAAATGACCGAGTTATGAATTAATAAATAATACCATGTGACCGAGTCACAACATGGAAAGAAAAAGATTGCATGGACTCACCAACTCTGCCTCCATTTGGCTGTTCTACGAGGACACTCACAAACACATCGTCTCACCACCCCGATTGTTTTCAACTGAGACGAGTAGCCGTCAGTGAAGCCACGCCTCCAGCCAGCCCCACCCCAAGAAAGAATAAATAAAAGACGATCTACATGCGCGGACCCGTGCGCGCCTAGCGACAGTGCTCTGGAGTTAACGGCCGGTCGAGCGGCGCGAGACTTGAAATCTCGCCCTGAACACTCGAGATTCTTCTCGAACAGTGCACTCCCCTTCCCCTTTCTCCTACCTTGCTTCCCGTGCTCATGAGAACACGTGACGCTACCTTGGTTGTATATAATGGCAGGACTCTAGTGCCATGACACACATTTCTCCGCATTCTATAGGTGAGGCACTTGGTGTCAACTTTAGATTTAATTTACTTGTATCAAAATTCTGTTTTGAGTAACGATGAATTCAAAATTACGTTTTGGCCGATATTTATTTACAATTTAACTTCATTTATTATATATTGGAACTGCGACTTTTTGTTGAGATCATGGCAGCGCAGTTTAAATCTAGGGATATTACTATTCTGGTTGACGTATCTCTTCCGCATCACGGATTGTTTTGGGGCTATTTACTCCGCCATGTTTGATGTGCGGGATGTTTAGTTATACCGTACTATTTGAGTATTTGGGTAAAATCATATTGAACGATCAATGTTACTGTCAATATTGGGGGATTGAATTTGCATTGATCCATACTTTGTTGGTTAAATCTGGGGTCGCGAGCCCACGCTCTTAGTGTATTAGTATTGTTAATTGCAAGGTTATTCAATTATAATGATGCATCTGTATAATGGATCTTGGTTTCAATTTTTGGGCTTTAGAATAGCTGTGATAGTAACCTTTTTTGGGAACTCTCTCTTTTTCATAAGTTATGGGGGAGTCGCCAATGGCGAATAGTCAATGCCTAGTGTTTATTGTTAGTATGAGGGTTATTGTTCCTATATTCAATATTTATCATTATACTCTACGAATTTGTATGGAGGTCAATTTAAATGTTTGTTTATACTGTGAGTACCTACGGCGGCCATCTTATTGCTTGGGGTCGTGCCCCATATCTTTGTTTGTATATGAGTTGTAATGGCCTTATTTTACCTACGCCTAACTCCGGGCTTGTCCCATTCTTTTCTCATCGAGTATTGTTATTGTTATTATTGAATATAAATAAACTCTCTTGTGACCAACCTGACTTTTATTTGGTATATAAATAAAAGGGGGGGGTGACAACCAATATTAATATATTCATCTATTCATCATTATAACTATTCTTAAAACTATATCATTCCTAAATTAATCAATTTAGTACAACATATTTAAATGTTAATATTATTACACTCTTTACCTTCAATTTACATTTTTTAATCACATAAATCCTTATTAATTCTGATTAAATAACTCCACAAACTATTTCATAAGTTCACGCCTAGTCTATAGTATTAGGCTATAATCTCTACAAGAGAATACTTTATAATCAATTGCCTGACATCTTAAGCAAAGCGATCATCATATTTGTATCATTTACAATAATATTCCTTTTCCAAATACTTTCTTGTCTCTATTGTTAGTTTCCAACGACTAGTCATCTCAAACAAAGGAACAAGCAATAAAACCATTGTCTCTATAGAGCAAGGGGAAAGTTAGGACAAAAAGTTTTCTCTCCAATTTTAAAACTTCTCTATTCGTAAGAGGAAAGGAAAATATGGTAGAGAGGTTTTGTGTTTCCCTCTTCATCTCTTCGTGTTCTTTAGTCATTTTGTATAAAGTTTTTGTTGGAAAGGAAACTTTTGTTGGTACAGACTCTAGTGCGTAGTTCAAAAGATACTTTTATTCAAATGCTTCCAAGTATTTGTCAGAAGTTTCTCCAAGATGCCCCCCCGCACCCATTATTGTTGTCAAAAGTTCTTCTTTTATTCTTGGATCTCTTTAGAGGAGTGTCTCTTGTCACAATAAAGTCTGTACTGCGCAATTTGTGTTCTTTAAAGTAAGCCAATACTTAAGGTGGGGTGCTAGTGAGCGCAAGTTTAGTGCATTAATTTTGCAGTTTTTATAGAACAAACATTTTTTGGCCAAAATAAATCAAATATTTCTTCTATAGAATCATAGAGTTTAGTTTTATGCACATGCTAATCTCAACAGTTGTTGAATATCTGTCATGAGCATGGTAGCATTTGGTGACAAACTTTTTAAATAAAGAGAAAAGTTTGTCACCAAATGCCGCTAAGCTCATGACAGATATTCAACAACTGTTGAGATTAGCATGTGCAGAAAACAAAACTCTATGTTTCTATAGAAGAAATATTTGATTTATTTTGGCCAAAAAATGTTTGTGCTATAAAAACTGCAAAAATACTGCCCTAAACTCATGCTCACTAGCACTCCACCTTAATGGGAAAATCATTCATCGCCCAAAAGAGTCAGCTGATGGAAAAGACTCCAGATGTTGAAGATAGATGGAAAGTAAACCTAAGTTAAGCTCCTATTTCTTGTAGTTTTTATAGCAATGCATTATGGGTCAGCATACAGCGTGTGAATTGCTGCAAAACTCAGATTCAGCTCCTTGTTTTCAGCGAACATGTGGCTCAAGCTTCTTCACATTGATTATCACCGCTGCGAGAACAACTGTAGATGGAGAAAAGAAGATTAGCACTTTATCTGCCTCTTTATGTTAGCTGTTGGCAAATATCCTCTCTTTCAGTTATGTTGGAAGAGGGTCTGTTGGGGTAAGAACTAACTGGCGAATCAACGTTGCCAAACTTGTCGGATACCTAAGGGAAGAGTGAGCCCAATAAAACAAGAGAATGGCAACGCTGTTTTCAATAGTTGTCACGCAGTATCCTCAGAGATGATACTCAGTGTAGTAAGCTGGATACAACTAGGATATAATTGAACTGAGAATAGAGTTGCAAACAATGAATTATTAACTCTATTATTTTGCCATCCGCTTCAGTGGCTGAACTATTTAAGGCGTCACTTACGTGTTAAGACTGGTCTGATGATGACAGGGAGATCGGGGTTTAACTTCCAGTTGAGTCTAATGACGGTGGTTTTTTCCTAAATGGTTTCCCACTCTCTTTCCACTCAAATGTGAATAGATTACCTCTAAAATGATTCATTCCTCATCCCTCCCTATCCCATTAGAGTAATTATCATGCCTACTTAAAAACCGAACAATTAGTAAGACGCGGTGATAAAAAAAAAAGTAGTTTAATTAAGCCACTGCATTTGAGTATACAATCCTCAAATCAAGGCGGCTACAAAGATTTTATTATGAAATTCCTTGACTTATTCAGGTTTCCCAAAGAATATTTTTCAATTGCCCTTTATTCAGTTTTCCTTAATGAAAAGCTATTTTTTTTTAATTCATCTCATTTTTTTATATATATTAGCTACTAAACACCAACACATGGTATAAAAACTGAGCAACAATCTCATGTTAGAATGTCATATCTAAACATAAGTATTCTGTTAACATTCAAGAAACCAACCTCTTAATTTTATAATTCCCTTTCCTAATTTTACTTGACTTTTTCAGATTTTCTTTGACTGGAGGCACTATGAGAGAGAGAAAGAGAGATCGCGGTCAAAATCATATTTATTTTACCAGTAACTGTGCGCAAAGACTTGCCGTTTAATAAATGTAAAAAAATAAAAAGTTTACGTTACTTTATAATTAATTCTAAAATTCCTCACATACATTCAAAATTCGAATAAAATCATGTAACTAATAATTTTATGGACTGCCTTTAAATGGGTATATCATAAACTAACTTAAATTGGTATGTCATAAACTAACTAATGTCACTACAAAACAACGCATGTGCGGCCAGACCCCTTACTCTGGACTTAATCAATAGTGCTCTGTGACTGTGACGTCACTAGACCTACCGCACCTGCGGGGACAGTAAAGGTAGGAAGCGTATAATCCGAATGGGTAGTATGACGCTGTGCTAAAAAAAAAAAAAGCTACTCGCGACCTGGCAACCAGAACGGATGACCAGAGCCTCAACAGCGTGACTGCGACCACACTTCTCCGGTCGCAGTCGCGCCACAATATTCAATAGATCCGATCGTATAGCCGTGGAGAAGAAAACTTTATTGGTACGTTTGACTGCACATAGTACTCGTTTCATTGTTGAATCTAATTTAGTAGGTGTTCGTCATCATTTCCAGCACAGTATCATCACCTTCTTCTTCACTCATCGAAATGTATGTAAGAAGTAATCGAATACTCTGACTTAGTGTCATAGTTCAGGCTAACACAAGGTCAAAATAACTAAATAACACGGAAGATTGAAAAAAACAAAAAGTTGAACAATTCTGAAAAGTGAGGAACAATCTATAGACTACTCCATAAATAAATGAAACGCGATTGGCAATTATTATTATTATTATTAGCACCGCGTCCTACTACCCGTTCGGACTATACGCACTTACGCTAATATGTAATGGTAGGGTGATTGTGAGATGAAATGGAGGACCTACAGTTTAACGTGGAATCCGAACCACGGTTGAAGCCTGGCATTCCACACATTTACAAGTTGTGATTAATACACGTCTTGTCAGAGGCGAAGGAAGGATTTGGTAATTTGATAAATCTGTGCCGGGACCGAGGATTGAGCCCCGGACCCCCAGCACAGAAGTCCGACACCTTACCTCTAGACCGCCAGGTCACCCTTCAGGCGCTACTAAAGGCTATTTATCTCCTCCATCCCACGGGATTAGTCGCACCGAGCCGTTTGGCCTAACTGCTACACAGGGAGAGTTCAAGTATTTGGCCTACGTAAGCACTTTTCTCGCCATTTTGGAACCCCTCCAACCCTTTTGATATCAAAAATAAGCAAACAATCTACCCCTCCACCCGCTTTTCAACTTTATGCTTTTGTCAACTTTTTGTAATTTTTTTTTTACAGGAATAACCATTATTTTTAAAATTCAATTTTCTGGTAATTATTAACATTAATCTGTGAATTAATGGTGCGGAATATTCACAATAAATAATGTTGTAAAATGAATTAAAATGTATTGTACTAAACAAAGTTTAAAAAAGTTATAACATTATTTTAATTTAGTTTAAATTATAAAAATATTATTAATGAATAAATTATTAAATTCATAAAAATAACTCTAAACTACTTTAAATCTAATGAGCAAATTCCTTGAATCGTCTCGACACTTTTAACTACTATTGTGTCCATTCGGGGCGACTGAGTCACTGCGCCATTCTTGCTACTCTCTCTCTCTCTCTCTTACGCAGGTATTGTTCTGAACAGCCTTACCTCCTTGTCAGAAAAAATAAGCAAGGCTTGAACTCCCCCTTTTAACCTCAGGTGCTAAGTGGCTCCGTGGTGTCAGTGCACCTGGCAACGAGCTTAGGGGTCCTGGGTTCGATTCCCGGCTGATACCTGGGTATTTTTATCCCCTGAAAAGGCAGTTAACCCAAAGGTCACCTGGGTGAGGTTAGCTAGGCTTAAGTTAGATTGTTTCCACTGGTTCCATACCCTCATACTCACCATCGGGACATGGAAAGAGCCTCCACGGAAAGGATGTACTATTAGTACATTCGGGCGTCCCCTGGCAATGGAACATGAATACTGGCTAATCTTTCCACTGCTGGGCTATGAATGATGTATCCCAGACGCGTGATATTATACCTCAGGTTCTTGCGTAATACTTGACCCCCCACCCAATATTATCATCCTGTTAGCTCGACATGACACGTTTATTGAATGGTTCCTTGAGATATGTTTTATGTACCACGAAAATATTCGCCGTGGTCAATCAAACCGTCTGCTCTGCTGTTGTCATTTGTCGAGACGCTGGGTATAGGATGGAGGTGGGATTCACTAATGTAATATGTGGCTGTCGTGTGATACTCTAAACATTTATTTTGTTTCAAAATTTTTACATTAAAATTTAAAAGTATGCTTAAAAAGAGAGGTGAGCAAAGTTTTTTAAAAAAAGGATTAGTATTATTGTATATTTAAAATTCAAGCTCCCTATTTGACACTATCTTACTCAAAAGCTATTTCAAAAAGTATCTTGAAAAATAGATTTATAACCTAATGGAGTTTTAGATTTCATTTTTAATATAGTAAAATAATTAGCCTTTTTATTATTTTTATAATTAACTACCGTACACATTTAATTTATCATAGTAGTATTTAATTCAATATTTCCAATATGTATGCCTATATAATAGTTTTAATTAATTATTACTAATTTATTTTTAATCGCCGCATCTTACTACTTGTTCGGGTTGCAAGCATTTTTGACATTTAATGTACTAGGATAGTGATAAGAAAGGAGGCATTTTAGAGGTAATCTACCCGCATTTGTGTGGAAGGAGAGTGGGAAACCATTTAGGAAAAATCTCTTCAGTAGAACCAACTGGGATTCGAACCCTGATCTCCCCATCTTCAGCAGGCCGGTCAAACACAATAGTGACGCCATAGACCATTCGGCCACTGAAGCAGGTTCTATTTTATTCAAACACGTGATGACAAAAGATTATAGCATGCACCAGTGGCCACGTGGGCAAAGTCGTTTGTCTCATCTTGTTTACTCACTCCACGGATGTAGGGTTCGAATCCCGATAGGGTGTTTTGAGGGTTTTTCTATTAAATGTTATTTTCTTCTCCTTATATATGAATGCGGATGCACTTTCTCTAAATTCTACACATTCCTAACACTATCATTGTAAATATGTGGATAAATAGGATGGTTAGTAAGACATGGAGCACATAAAAAATAAACACGTTAAACACTTAGTCTTATTAGTAAGCAAACCGCTTCGTATTGGGTCAGCCAGACTAATTTTAGTTAATGTGATGGAATCATTAAATATGTTTACCAAGATAGTTGGTAAAATATTCGAAAACTGTGTAAAGACGAGCAAAGACAATCACCAATACCTTTTACACTATACTTTTAAAGCAAATTAAATTATATCCCAAAATAAATAAATACATATCCCCAGTTTAGTTACTTGTAGTATTTTCAAAAATTTATTGGAATTGATTATGTATTCATACACAATATTAATAACCAAAAGTCAGATTTGTTTAGTTTTGAAATTTAATTTGAAAAGGGCTTAGAAAACTTGAAGCTCACATCAGTAGGCCCTATAAAGAATGTTATTTATAAACGAATACTCTGTAATAAAACAATTACAGGACATATTTGCTTAGAAAACTTAAGTGTTCTGTATTTTCTCTAAACCAAACATTACGTTTTTTATGGTATTTTAATTAGGCTACGGATAGCACTAATCCAATACCTTGTGCAAATTAAATTTTCTTTATTTAGTTAAAAAAACATTTTTTCAAGTTGAAATGAAAAAGTTGAAAAATATATCAAGGTTTTAAAATATAAAATATTACATATAGAATTTTTTTGATATTTTTAAAAACTCGACTGTCGGTATTTTCTCTATATTGAACCATTGGTTTTTCAAAGTCTTGGATTTAAAAAAATAAAGCATACAGAAAACTTTTGCCCTGCCAAATTTACTTATTTTAAATACTAAGGTAATATTTTTTATACTTACCTGGAATTATCTGTTGGTTGCAGGGAAAAATTTGATGCTTGTTTTAAAAAATATTCCTTTTTGATATCTGAACTGAAACCGACCGCTCAAATGAAGTTATACATTGAAGAAAAGCTTTTGACGAAACTGTAAATTTTAATCAAGGGTTGAAAAGAATTTCTGAGAGATTTTAGCTGCTTACATTTTCCATGACATCCTGAAAAAAATTTCGTTCTCCATATTACACGTAGTCACAAGGTACGCTGCAGCCATGGGGCGTCAAAATAAATTTGTTATTAAAATATTATTTTTAGAATTTTAGATATAGATGTTGATGTTTTTCTATCAACCTAAAATCACAACGTCGTACTAAAAAGAAATACTTATAAAAATGGCATGGTTATGTGAGCTTTTCCTTTTTAAAAACACTCAAGAGTCTGCCATATTTCAAACCAAAAGGAAAGTAGTAGCTTGAAAACAAATAAAAAAAAGTTATATATCACTCCGGGACACTCCAAAGAGCTTATCTATTTATGAACTATATTTTTAGCAAAGGCTTAGATTTGTCATAACGTAAGACGCAGGAGTAGTTACATATGCCAGATGTCAGTTGGGGGTTCAAGGGGGGATAAGCAGGGGCTGGGTGCCCATTAAAGGCGATAATCTGTGAAGCACGGGGGTGCCGAGTTATTTCGGGAGGAAAGGTGGGGTCCATGGTGCAACATAACAAGCACTCATGTCCGGATGTTAACTGACAGAGGAATGAGGCTTGTCAAGAAGGTTAGCACGTGCACTTTGTGAAGTCCACGTGGCACTGCGCAGTTATTCGTACAGTCCAGCCACGTGGGAGAGAGACCGTTTAGAAATGTTGGAACACTTGAACAACAAAACAGCTGTCGTCGGGAGAGGTTTATTTTTTTATATTAGTCTCAACACTTGAGTTTCTTTGTATATTTACTAGTATTATAGTAGTAAATACAATTAACGATAGTAAATTGTATTTCCCTTCCACGTCTTACTACCCATCCGGGCTATCCGCATTTAACCACACCAATAGCTAAGTGAGGAGTAGTGTATAATCTAGAGGTAATGTAACCACATTAGTGTGAAGGTAGAGCGAGAAATCATTTAGTAAGTATTCTCATATACATCCTGCTGGGATTTGAACCTGACCTTCCAGTCCTCAGCAAACTGAACTTAATGAGCCTGACATTTAGTCCACGTGTACACCGATGAGGATGCAGATGGAATTATTAGCACAGTAGTAAATAGTGAGCTCCGAACGCCTCAGTTAAATTCGCACCACATGAAAACTAGGAAGCTTCCACACCACCGGGATTTGAAACAAGCTCTCTCTCTCTATCTCTCTCTCTCTCTCACACACACACACACTAAGATGTATCCTGATTTTGGTTGGAAGAACAAAAATTAAAAAAAAATATCTTTGCGGCCAACATTGATAACATTCAACTAAATTATTTGTGTTACTTTAGATGTATTTATAATATTTATCAAAAGTGACAGTTAAAGATCACATGATCTGACGTATGAATGAATACGTGATATTAGATCTATTAGCTTTCCTGTCAATCAGATAAGGAACTTCCCACTAAAATTAAACTCTACTAACCATTAGAATAAGTTGTTTGTGGTCAGCATTCCTGGCTACTAATCTAGAGGTTTCGGGTTCAATTCCCAGCTGTATCATAGGTATTCTTCCTGAAGGAGAATTGTTCCTATGTTTGCCATGGTCTGGTTTAGGTTTAAGAATTCCACTGGCACCACAAAATCATCATCGTCATCATCATATTATTGCATTGGTACGAAGTAACCGCACCTACAGGGTGTCCCAACCCCATAAAACTGTTACATATCCGCCACTGCCAGTAGAAGACAAGGAATGTCTAGACGACAAAACCCTGGTGGCATACGTTAAAAAAAAATACAAAAAATCGTTAGTAGCTCTTCTACTTCTTTTCAATTTTAAATTTTTAAAATAACACTAATTTCGTGACTTTTTGAGTCACCTCTGAACAGAATAATATTATAAAGTATAAAAAGTTCAATTGATCTCACGATAATTTGCGCCTTTCATTCTCCCTCTACTTGATGATGACGTCATAATCGATGACACAAACCGTGACTAACTGGCGGCATGGTATCGATAAAGGGGAACCAGACATTCCCTAGTGGCTATTCTTGTACTGCATCATGTGAACCCCTCTCCCCATTAACCAGAAACCACCTCCCCCGACCCTCCTCTTCTTCCATCCCATATCCCTGATGTATGTAACACCATTTCTAACCCACGATGACGGCACAGCTCACACACTGGCCTATGTCATATATTATATTTAGGAATTTTAAACACTTATGGTCTAGTTAAATATTTCACACATCCATATAGTTTAATTTATGTAGTAAAATTAATTTGCAGATTATATTTCATAAAAATAATAATAATATTTAGCACCGCGTCTTACTACCCGTTCGGGTTATACGCTTTAAGTACTAATTAAGTTAATGGATTTAGGAATTGGGAAGGTTGAATTAGAGGAAATGAACCCGCATTTGCGTGGAGGTAGATTGGAAAACCATTTAGGAAAAACCACCCCCAGTTCACCCGACCGAGATTCGAACTTCGATCTCCCCGTCCTCAGCAGTCGAGCTCAACACGACTAGCGCGTTAGCCAACTACGCCACCGAGGCGGGTTATATTTCATAAACTTTCTATAAGATGTATTATTATATTTGTTGCTGTTGGTAAAGAACACCCAACTTATGATTAATAGGTCAGCTTTATGGGGTGGTAAAAGTCGGAAATATCTTATAAAATGTTTACATTATGAGTGCTTGCCAACTTTCATCGGTAAATCCTAGCATTTGCCGACATGCCTTGGTAAAAGTAATGATAAGTATCATTACTATCGCTAGATT
Source organism: Timema cristinae (assembly GCA_039000515.1). Taxonomy (NCBI): domain Eukaryota; kingdom Metazoa; phylum Arthropoda; class Insecta; order Phasmatodea; family Timematidae; genus Timema; species Timema cristinae. The sequence goes on along the minus strand of JBCFYV010000024.1, from coordinate 17,150,214 downwards.
GATAAAATAAAGGGCAATCATGGCTACATTAATATGAACCTTAAGGTTTGGAGGTGAGAAAAGCGAGTTAAGGTTAGTATTTTTGCAGTTTTTACCATCAAAAACCTGTATGGTCAAAATAATAATAATATTTAGCACCGCGTCTTACTACCCGTTCGGGTTATACGCTTTAAGTACTAATTAAGTTAATGGATTTAGGAATTGGGAAGGTTGAATTAGATGAAATGAACCCGCATTTGCGTGGAGGTAGAGTGGAAAACCATTTAGGAAAAACCACCCCCAGTTCACCCGACCGAGATTTGAACCTCGATCTCCCCGTCCTCAGCAGTCGAGCTAAACACGACAAGCGCGTTAGCCAACTACGCCAACGAGGCGGGTTATGGTCAAAATAAAATATTTCTCCAGTAGAACCATACTGTTAAATTTTCTACACATAATAATCTCAACAGTTCTTGAATATTTATTATGGGCATTGTGGAACTCGCTTCAGTGGCCGAATGCTCTAGGGCAGAGTTTTTCAACTGGTGTGTCACGACACATTAGTGTGCAGGGGGGTTTGGGGAAAACCAAAAATAAGAGAGAAAGGAATTTGAAAAAAAAAAAAACTTTTCAATTCCATGATCAACATTATTTTTATTAGTAACACAATTATAACAATTTCTAGCTACTTAACTTTTAAACACAATCTTAATATGTACATGTTTTTTTAATGGAAACATCTCACCTTTAAAAATCTTATAGTGCCTTTAATCAACGTGCCGTGAGTTGAAAATCACTGCTCCCAGACGTAACACCTCGGCTTATGATGGGTAAAATGGGGTTCAAATCCCTGTCAAGCCCAATGAGGGTGATTTTTCCTAAATCTTTTCCCACTCTCCTTCCACGCAAATACAGGAAGATTACCTTTAAAATGCTTCTTTCCTCATCCCTAGTAGTAATCATAGCTTATGTGTGTACAATACAAACAGGTAGTGTAAGATGTGATGATGGTGGGGTGGGAGGAAGGGGGGGGGCAGCAAGTAAATTACAACAGGATTATTTTAATTTTAAAAGTTTCTGTAAAAATTCCAAAATGCTCAGGTGTCATGACAAATATTCAAGAACTGATGAAGTCACTTAGTGTACACAATTAAATTAAACGTGACTACTAAAGCAATAGGTTTTTTTTTCCCGAGAAACTTTTTTCCTATAAAAAGTGTAAAAATACTAACTTTAAACTCGCATTACCTTTACACACTTTTTTTTTCTAAACACTGCTCTAGGGTACTGGTACTCACAAATTAACCCAACCTGGGACAACATGATTAATACTATACACTCAACATGAGCAGCAAGAATGTGATACATGGCCACTGCTTTGGTCACTAAATAAAACACTAAATTATTTCATTCAACGTTTAGGAGTTGAACAGGAGTATTTTAATCAGTTTAAATTAGTTTAAAAATGACACCTGGACACGGGAAATTTAGATTAATTAAATTGTGGTCTCCTCCATACGGACATTCCTGTAATTACAATTATTTACGACCTGGGTGTTGATATTCATTAAGAGTATTTTAGTTTTACCTTTCTCGCTAACAAATAAACCCAACGGATGACTCACTCATCAAATGACAGAGGTTAGGATAAAATTGTACAACATTATGTTCGTTTCTTGCCCGTAATGGTGGGTATGAGGAATAAATGTCAGGCTCATTTTATCTGGTTTGCTGGTAAAAGGGAGGTCGGGGCTTAATCCAGGTTGAATTTACTTAGGGTGTTTTTTTTTTACCTAGATGGTTTCCCACCCTCATTTCATGCGAATGTTGGTGGGTAAATTCCCAATTAATTAATTCTTCTTCATCCATCTATGGTTTCCTACCCTCCTTCCACGCTAATGCTGGTGGGTAAATTTCCAATTAATTAATTCTTCTTCATCCATCCATATGACATTAGCCCCGGCTAACTATCCATTGACGAGCTAAAAAATACAGAACAAAAAAAAAAGTTTGTTTCTAAAAAGAAAGTTTGTTCCTAGAGGGAAAAAGAATCCATGGATTTGGGGGAGGATAATATTAACTCCGGAAAGCTGCGGTGAGGGATTGTCACCCCAAGACGGGATGCAAGGGACAGGCTAGCTACTTGTGAAGTGTGGCTGAAGTTGAAAAGGGAGGGGGGGCGTTTTCTCCACGGTTCGTTGGCGAGCCGCAGTAACCGCAGTCAACAGTGACATCCCCTCACACCTCGACACAAATGTTCCTGATGTAACCCCCACATATGGGTCTATAACGAAACTTGAACGAAACGTCGAAATGACTCAACAACAGTAGAATCAGTCAAGGTTGATTTTACTTTCAAGAATATAAAAGCTCCAGTACAATTTTCACAGTAGTTAGTTTGTCCTTTGTACTGAATATTAATAAAGAAATGATCCGAATGGATCAGGTGTATCTTCCAGTTTCCGGCTATCATTTGGTCCTTCTCTCTTCTTTCACCACTGCGGAAACAGTTTATAGGTGGTAGTAGACTCGAAACTGTACCGAAATAACTAGACAATTTTGGTCTAGGGGTAAGGTGTCAGACTTCTATGCTGGCGGCCGGGGTTCAATCCTCGGTCCCGGCAAAGATTTATCTGATTACCAAACCCTTCCTTCACCTCTGACAAGACACCTTGTGAATGTGGGGAATGCCAGGCCTCCACCGTGGTTCGGATTCCACGTTAAACTGTAGGTCCTTCATTTCATCTCACAATCACCCTACCATTACACATTAGCGTAAGTGCGTATAACCCGAATGGGTAGTAAGACGCGGTGCTAATAATAATAATAATAACTAGACATTTTCTAGATATACTTTCGCGTATTAAAACGTAAGGTCATATAATCTGCAGCTGTCACTTTTGATATATATCATCAATACTTATAATCTATCTATGGTCATCAATCCGAAGATTGGTTTGTAGTAGTTCTTCATTCTGATCTTCTTTCTGCTTTCCTCTTCAGTTCTTGGTATGTCTTGCAATCAACGTCTTCAATTATCTGGTCAGTGAAGTGTAGTCATAGTCTTCCTCTTTTTATCTTCCCTTCCACATATCCTTCTAATAAAGATTGTAGCAGCCCCTCATGTCTCAAGATGAGGCCAATCAGTATGTTTTATTTGTTTGTTTTTTTGTAAACATCTTTTAAAAGATTCATTTTTCACTTAAACTTCATTGCTAAATTGATTATTTTTACACCATTTATATACAATTAAAATATAGGAAAATGTTATCAATTATAACCACACAAAAGTTTGTATTTTCTTAAAGGTCCTTTCTATGAAAATTTGACTGTACAACCAACATAAAGTGTCGGGATTATATATCGGTAGATTTTATTGGAGGGAGAGGAAGACAGAAAATAAGAGATTACTGTGTTTAGTACCGAAAGTTTAACGGCAAAGGTTTTAGAGAAATGGTGATGTCAGTTATTATTTTAGCACTGCGTCTTACTATCTTTATCGGGTTAGATGCAAATATAGTAATTATACTAATGTGCTAGGGAGGAGAAAGGTTGAAATTAGAGAAAGTGTACCCTTTCAGAAAACCATTTAGGAAAGAAAAAAAAAATCCCTCAATACACCCGACTGGGATTCGAGTCCTAATCTTTCTATCATCGGCCGTCTAAGTCTATTGCGAGAATGACGCTTTAGAAGAGGAGTGGCCAATGTTTTTGATCTAGAGATCTATTCCAGAGATGGAAAATCCTTTACGATCTTCTATGGAAACATAGGCTTCATTGGTAAAGAATTAATAACCCATTTTGATTTGTTTTAATAGTAAAATTACATTGCATATGAGAACTTATAGTCCTTTCACACACTGAAATTGAGATTTTCATCAAACCACGTAAGACATAATTTCTCTGAAAAAAAAAGTATTTTCTCACGAAACATTTGACTTTGAAGTTGCTACATGAAACCTCATAATCTTAGGATAGTTTGTTGAATGAGAGTTCATTATATTACTTTGTCATAGACAAAGGCAGGATTGTAAATGGTCATAAGTCAGACAGCTTCGATATTTCGATTTTATAATGTTGACTGACATAAGAAAAATCTGCAAACCCTCGATTTCATTTTATTTATTTCAATATTTTTTAACCAATCGACCTAGCAATTAACTAAACCATCAGCCGTGGTCGACCGACAGCTCGCGATCGACTGTTTGGCCGCCCCTGCTTTAGAATATCCAGCCATCGAAGTGGGTATAAAAGCTATTGATGCGGGATAAAATATGCAATTATAATAATTATTACTGAAGGAGATATTTATTTTGTGTATAAAACTGACATTATTGGGAGCTGCCATTTTTTTAGCCTTAAATTATTCAGTCAGCAGCCAGAGTTAAATATAATTTCAAGAAATGTTTAGATGTTTTTGAAACATAAACTTTGATTTTGGATAGTATTGATGGTTTTATTTTAAAAGAACTAGTCTCTAATTAATAACATTATATAAACCTTTTTTTAAAAAGAATTTCTACATTTGGGGCGTAAATAATACCATATTTTCGGTGATAGTATTATCTAACGCTCTAAACAACAAATAAGATATTTTTCAGTTATATTTTAATAACAAGACATACTTTTAAATTAACATTATTTAAACCTTTTTTTATAATATAAAAAGTGGATGGATACTTTTTAACTGCTTTCCTAATAGATTTATGTGTAATTTTACATTTTACACGCTTATAAAATGTGTTGAATTTTCTACTTTAATGGTCTTAATTATTTTTTCACTCTTTCCCTTACATAAAATAAATTACCAAACAAAAACGTAATCTTTGCAAATGAGGCATGCTTTGTCTTGAAAGTTAATTTCCTTTTCATTAAGCTCTCATCACTCAACACAATTATTCAACGTCATGGGTGGTTAAGAAAAAAATGTTTTATATTTTCGGATCTTCCTGGTTACAAAAATAATATCATATATAGGCCTACTAAATATATAAACCAGTGCCTTGAATCTACAAAAAAAAAAAAAAAAAAAAATCAACGATATTGTTTGATTTATATAAGAAAAAACATATAAGCTTGTTCTGAACTGATAATATATTATAATAGAAACCGGAATCGGAATAAACCTAATGAAATCCTTAATTTAGAAAATAATAAAACCTAAAATAAATATTTTTAGAACACACATTCATAAAAGACATATTTACAAACCCTTTAGTTGACGAAACATTATGTAACTTATATCAACATAATGTTATTAAATCTTTTAAGTGCGTATGATAGATTCTTTAGTTTACAAAGAAATTTATGAGTAAACAAACACTTGCGCTAAGGCTGTAGCAAAGTGTTACTTGATTAGCCCACAAATTTACTGTAGAATTCCCGAATAGAATTTAAAAAAAAGTTATAGCATAATTTAAAAAACTGACATGATGAGTAGAGTGTGACCGAACATTAAAATAAAACAGTTTGGGGCATGAAAAAATAAAGCAGATTGCCTATTGCGTAATAAATAAGAGCGTTTGGTAAATAAAGTCAAATTTTTACTGGAAGAACCTTATCTGACAGCAAGAAAGGTTCCTAAATATACTTTAACATATTCACACGCCAAGCTATGTGATTTGTAGCTGTTAGTTTGGATAAATATTAGTGACACAGATAAAATATTACTAAAATTATAGTAAAATGTTTTCGATATTTACAAAAAAAAAAGTTTCTACTTTCTAAAATTTTCTTCCTACCAAAATCCCACTAAAGCTATAGCTTAATTTTGGGTTTAGGGACCAGCTTAGAAAATTCAAACATATTTGTTTCAACCAACATTGATAGCTTTTTATCATATTAGTGCTATTTTATAAGTATTGATAATATATTTCAAAAGCGACACCTGCAGCAGATAATGACTTGATGTATGAACATATTATTTGTTTTGGTAATTTTACTAACTACCAGATGATATCCTTCATACCAAAATCATAGGTTTTCTTTTATAACTGATAATATGCTCTAACATTCCATAGAAAACACCTAGGGACGATTATTCTAGGGAGTTGGACTATCATCTTATTTTACTGATAACATAGAAGTCCATGTTCGAGTCCTGTAAGGGTGAACTGATTGTAATTGTGATACCACCAAAACTTAAAGGACAGTACCTCAAATCTCAAGTTTTTAAAATTACGGTATAATCTTGCTAGTCCGAAGTAATTGGGATTTAGTGAAACAATAGCCGGAACTATTGTTAATGCATTTTAGTGAGGATAACACCTCTCCGATATCATATTCTGAAAATTGAAAAATGACACCTGGACACGGGAATCGAACCCGGGACCTTCGGCTTAGTACGCCACTGCTCTTACCACTGAGCTATCCAAGATTCGTCCCGTGCCCATGGTCATTCTTCACTCATATTTTAAGGCAGAGTCTATGATGGACGTGCGGAAGAATGACCATGGGCACGGGACGAATCCTGGATAGCTCAGTGGTAAGAGCAGTGGCGTACTAAGCCGAAGGTCCCGGGTTCGATTCCCGTGTCCAGGTGTCATTTTTCAATTTTCATAATTGGGATTTGTTTGGACTATCGAAAATTCGGATTAACTGGGTGAAAAAAGATGGATTCGCAGGGAAATAGGGCATTCACGTTTCCAAGCGTCTGTAAAATTTACATTAAATTATGTATAACACGTAATAGGGCTACATACTGTAGTTTTACATTTACAGTAGAGTCCAGGTTATCCTAACGTCAGTTATCCAACATACCTGTGACATCCTATTTACACGTGTTAACACAGTGTGGATGTACAGTATACTATTTTCCCCACTCCCATTGTTTTTGTTATTATTATTATTATTATTATTAATTATTAGCACCGTGTCTTACTACCCGTTCGGGTTATACGCACTTACGCTAATGTGTAATGGTAGGGTGATTGCGAGATGAAATGGAGGACGTAGAATCCGAACCACGGTGGAGGCCTGGCATTCCCCACATGGTTTTTTGTTAACCATTGCATTACATAATAATAATATTAATTAATTTACTAATAAACATTATTTCATTCTTATTATGCACTTCAATTTAATTTGGATTTGTTGCACCCCCATCTCCATGGTGCTCCCTTTCCGCCTGTTTCCATATCATCCGACATTTGACTTATGCGACCACCTATCGGTCCCGTTTAGGTTGAATAATTGGGACTCGGCTTAACAGTAGATATTTTTATTGTATTCTGATTATTTTAAGTTAAAAGAAAATAAATTGTGTTAGCTACAACTTGTAAATACTACCTACTTATTATTTTATTATTGTTCCTCACAGATTTACTTTTGACTTTGAATTAGGTTTTTAATAAAATATTCACACATTTACTCAGATTTTGGTTTCCTAATATCCTGAAACCGTGTTCGGATTATCCTAAATTTCGGAATACAGGGGTTTTAATTAGCTATTTTCAATGTGCACCATGCGTGTATTTGCCATTTCTTTAGATATAGTTAAGTTCCCAAACATTAAATCCTACCAGTAAAAGAAATATAACCAGGTAAGGTATAATTTGTGAACGTCATCAGTAGGTACACACTATATTCTCATAATAAAACTACCCTACTGTCCAAATTAATTGAGTGTAAAAGTAAAACATATAGGATGGTCATAACATAAGTGACCCATTAATAAGGGGATCAGGTGACCTGGTGGTCTAGGGGTAAGGTGTCAGACTTTTGTGCTGGCGGCCGGGGTTCAATCCTCGGTCCCGGCACAGATTTATCTGATCGCCAAACCCTTCCTTCACCTCTGACAAGACATCTTGTGAATGTGGGGAATGCCAGGCCTCCACCGTGGTTCGGATTCCACGTTAAGCTGTAGGTCCTTCATTTCATCTCACAATCACCCTACCATTACACATTAGCGTAAGTGCGTATAACCCGAATGGGTAGTAAGACGCGGTGCTAATAATAATAATAATAATAATAAGGGGATCGAGGTCACGAGTGCAACAATGTTTGTAAGTGAAACAGCTTCACCCTCAAGGCAGAGGTATCCCTTGCTCCCAACAATATCCCTAAAACTACACCTTAGGACAGCATCGGTGAGCACGTGGGTTATGACGTCAATATCATCTGGTCGGTTTTTTTTTTCTCTGACTAGAAGTACGGAGTTCAAATAATGGCCTGATAGGCCTATAGTGTTGGTTATTTTTACTTAAATGGTTTACCACTCTCCCTCCAAGCTAATAATGGTTTTTTTCATATCCATTCTATATTTATCGAGTGGAAATACTGTTGGTACTAACAACAAGTAGGATGGCTGCGTGCTGGTATAGTTGTAAGGGCGTAAAGGGCGAGTAGGCCACTATTTAGAAGCAAAAGAACTAACTCACTGCAATCAGCTGGGATTAGAACCCCAACCTTCCCATCCCTACTACAAACCAAAAGGTACGAGACTAAGGCCGGTATGCAAGAACGATGTTGGAGTAGGAGTAAAGGAGGAGTAAAGGCGGAGTCAGCTACTCTTGAGGAAGGAATCCGTGTCGTGCTAGAACGTCTGGCTTGAGTTACTCAAGGTCACGTGATGAAATATTACACAGAAGTACCACATCTCCAGGGGAAATAAAATTCACTAGATCCACCGCCTTCTAAAGTGTCGATTTTGCTTGTAAAGTTTGATAGCCTGCTTAAATATGTCCTCTTGTTGATAAACACATCGTAATTAATTAAGAGCGTGTGGTGAAGTGAGAAAGAGAAATGGTATTTATTAGAATTAAATAGGTAGTTTCCAACTGTCAAATGAAAAAAAAATTGATGTTAGGACCATCGCAGCCAAGAAGAAAGCGTGGGAACAAATTAATAGAATTTTAAATCTTCCAGTAACCTCCAAAAGGTGAGTTTATTTTTATCTTATATTATTTTCACTTTAATACTTTATATAAAATCACGTATATTGTTTGAGTAATTGGATCGTCTATAGAAATAAACACAAGTAAAGTAAAATCTTTAAACGTGTTTCTTATTGATGGTAAACACAAACGTCAACGTAACAAAAAATTATTTGTAGGCCTATGCTATTAATTTGCGTAGGCCCTAGCGTTGATAAGTTTTATTCCCTTTCTCTGTAGGCCTAGCGTTTATTTTTGCATAGTATAAGTCGAAACAAAAGTTTTGAAATTCTAAGAACGAGTGGAATTTATATATTATTGAACTAACCTAATCTTTACTCCTAACTTTATGTATTTTGTATACTGGTAGGTCTTAGTAGGCCTGATTTAGCACTTTAGACCAGTACTATCTTAGGATAGTTAACCTTCAATATAATATTTTTGTACAAGGTCTAGGCCTAGTCACAAAGTAAACATAGTAACTAAACTAACAATGTCATCCTCATAAATAGAAAAATATTACAACATACAAATATACAGTATTACCTTGAAGTTTATAGAGAAAACAAATTTCATAAAATGCTTCACTGATTATTAGAACCAGTATATTAATATAGCCAGCTGTATAGTGGGAACTTTCATTAATATAGGCCTTTATAATAATTTATAATAACCATTAGTAATCTTTTCTTGTTTGATAACAAAGACACCTCAAGTTGACCTAGTTGGAACTGTGTTTATATTATATTGTGAATCATTTTAGAACTCTGGTTCATCTGCACAAACATTGGGACATTGTCAAATCAAGAAGGAAGAGGCAACTAGTTGAAGAGACAGTGGAACTATGAGCACTGGACGAGGGCCCTACAATTCTCACAAGCCATCATGTCCCAGGGTCAAGGTGGTAGCCCCCCCATAACTGCTGCTCTGAGGTCTACAGGTTACACCGTTGCTGTCAACACCATTATGGAGTATCTCGATACAACAGGTAGGCTATGTGAGATATTACAACTATAAGGTTCATATTTACAGAGAGATGCACACACAGAAACAGATTTTATAAGTTTATTTATATTCATAGATATAATTTGGACTGAGAAGGGTAGGCCTACTATTTACTTTTTAATAAACAAAATATTGATATACATACAAAATAGGTGTAAGTTTCATGATAGTATGTTACAGAAAATTAACAATTGTTTACAAAATTAATTACATGATTGTCATAAACATGCTAACTCCTGAAAAATGACTTTGTTGACTTTAATCTGAATGGACATGTCTAGTATTGGTGGATGGAGTCTTTAAGAGCAAATAATGCACACTTGTCGATAAGTTAGGCCTGTCCTTTGAATCTTGTTTTAGTTACCGTACATATCATATGTGTCCTTATAGTGAGTGTTAGGTTTAAGATGTAGGTATGTGTTTACAAATTATAATGTGCAATATCAATCAAACTTGCATCTGTTGACCTGCAATGCTTTGAATGTTAAATTACATTTTCAAAAGCTTATTTGAAAATGTAATCTAAATGGTTTTAATTAAAAGCAATTTGATGATTATGTGCATTGACACCCTAATTTAGTATTCTAGTAAAAAGGACTTGCAGAAAACAAGCCATTGAAACATTTATCTGTGCAATATACAATGGTAAGAATGTTAATTTATTAGAGTTATTCTTTGATATTATTGGAAGTAGCAGCTGAAGGTCACATGACTTGACATCTGACTTATGAAAGCTGTTTTAATAACATCTAAAATTTAATAAAACCTCCCCATTTAAACATACTAGCTATGCTTGTTTTGTTCATACTATCCTTTATTTTTCAGATTTCCCAACTACAAGCAGTGTCAGTTTGTCGCTGCCATTTCTTACACCAGTGCTTCAAGTCTCGGTCAGCTTTTTCACATCACCTGCATCCCTCTTGGGGACCCCAGACCTTTAAATTTGACTATTATATGTAAAATAGTTGACAAAACATTCAAAACAATTATCATATTTCCACATTTATTGTTAACACTATTATTATCTTTATATCTGCATTCAAGTGAATCAATTTTCTTTTTGATGAACTAGAAAGTGTTTAATTTAGAGTGAGCTCTGATAGATGAACATTAGGTTGTTGCTCCGTAGTTAGACCTAAGGTTAGGAATCTTTGTTGATTACTTTTGACATTTTTGTGATGGATCTATTTCTCTTGAATAATAAATACCGTAACCTGATTTTATTTTTTACCAAGAAAGCATGCCTATAAACAAAAACATCATATTCAATTTTTTTTAAACACTTTTGTTTACTATGTTTAATGTTCCGATTGATAACTAACCTTTATATCTTTATATAGACCTGTTATAGCTAGGTAGTTTATATTAATTTTACATAGTAAATTACTGTTTATTAATATTTTATACATTTAACTTGCTATTATGTCTCAAATTATGAAACATAAAATTATAGGACTTAAGAATTGAGCCTAGATGTTTCGGCTATAGAATTTATAAAACCACCAAACATTATTCATATTAGGGTTATTTTCAAGTGATGTGTAGTAAAATTACAATTTCCAATATCCATTGTGTCGAGATCGTTCACCCTGCATTAACCTATAAAATGTAAATATATCTACATTCTTATGTTATAAAGTGATTAGGGAACTTTTCACTTCCACTCTGGAGGGTCTCTGGGGTACTTGATTTTCTGTTTTTATGTTAACCACTTAAGTTGTTGCTAAGGACTGCAGGTATCTTAATTCAGAATTGCAAATTAAATTTTGACAATTTATATATTATTTTTTTTGTCTGGCCAATCTCTAGTGTTTATCTTTTAAAATAAACTGACTGTGAAAAAATGATTATAATTATTTCCATTCCTTAGCAGGGTGGTTTATTATTTTTCATCCCAAGGTCCAAATTTGAGCATCTGTTTGCACCACAAGCCGAAGATATATCCAGTAGTTTGTCTTAATAATATAGGCTCGCAAACAACACTCAGAAATTATTTTTAATATTATATTAAATAGATTATATTTGGAAGAAGGTAAAGAAAAGGTAGATAGAAACATAAAAAAGGGACGAGTTATATTATAGTTATTAGAGTTATATTATATAAATTGTAATTTTGTCTGGAGAATCTGTCCAATTATGTCATAGATAAGTTTAATTAAATACATCAAAAATATTTTATGAAATTTCAATCACTTTCACTGAACTTAGCATTATTAAATAATATATTATACCGATTTTTATCAATAAAATAAATGCATAACGAGATGCAGCCATGAGCTTTTCTAAATAAATGTTATTTGAATCATCAGGCCTTCTTCCAATATTTGCCTGGTAAGTATTAAAGTAAGTGGGAATTTAATAGTGTATAAGGCCAAATTATTTTGGTTTGTTTACGTTTCTATTATATTGAATTGAACTTCTACAATATTGCATACAACATATTCAATAAATGTGTTACAAATCATATAACATGATCAACACTAAACCCACCTCGGTGGTGTAGTTGGCTAACACGCTACTTTTGTGTTGAGCTAGACCACAGAGGATAGGAAGAGTTGAGGTTCGAATCTCGGTCGAGTGAACTGAGGTGAATTTTCCTAAATAGTTTTTCACTCTCCCTCCACACAAGTGTGGGTTCACTTCCTCTAAATTCAACCTTTCATATTCCCAACACATTACCTAGTGTAATTAGTATTTAGGCGTACAACCCGAATGGGTAGTAAGATGTAGTGCTAAAAAAAATCTCTAATACATTATTATTATTACTATGGTACTTTGGTGTCAACGTGCTTGGTTACAGTACCTGTAATCTGAGGCAGGAAAACATCCAGGTTTACAACTCCAGTAACAGTAAAAGAAAATTAAAATAGTCAATTTCAAAATTATTTATTAGCCCTCACTGGCAAGGACCACAATCATCATGGTTTTTAACATACAATATTTATAATATAAACATGATATTATGTTCTCTCTAACGATCAGTGTCAGAGCAGCTTGTATTATGTTTTGTCATGCTTGGCACAGAGTGTATCATGGCCCGCCAGTACAGTCTGTGTAAAGTTTGTGTCTTGATATTGTACAAGTATAAACACTAAAATAAATAATTCACTTTTGTGGCCACATGGTCTAAAATATCAAACTCACAAAAAAACTAGACTGCTGAAGATAGGGAGATCATGGTTTGAATCCCAGGCAAGTCTAACGAGGGTGGTCTTTTGTAAATGGTTTTTTCCCTTTTTCCTTGCAAATGTGTATACACTATTTAATCCAAACTTCCTCATCCCAGAAACAGTGTGATCAGTATGTATGCATATAACCTGACCAGATAGTACGACAGTGCTAAATCGACAAGATTGTGTATATGATCGGTGATAAAGATCGTACAACTAATTGTGTGTGGATTTCTTATTAGTAAGTTTAAAATGTAAGAATTTAGAGTTGAATTTACGTAACAATACATCCACCTTAGCATAAAGGGATTAAAAATCTACTCTGCTGAGTAGAACGAAAATAATAGTTTCCTCTCTCTCCTTGGGACATACATTTAGCATCAAAATGAGCAGTGATAACCTGCTAGTTTCCACCATTCTCCATTTCATTAGAGGTCTGTAAGGTCAAGATAATGGATGTCCACATTTGGTACGTGTGTTGATACAAGAAGTCTGTTCCTAACGGAACATGAAACCAGCTATATATAGTAACATTACCGATGTTTTGATTCGCCCGCGACAATGATTTTAATAAGGTTCCAACTGTAATAGTCAATGTTGTGAAGCCCAGACTCTCAGATGGACCCCCGGGGCTCTGGACAGGGATGTGGGTGCAGCCTCTTCGATATGAAACTCCAGGGAAGTTGGCCTAGTCATAGAACAGCATTCGCACAGCTCCCAGTTCAGCTTCTGTGGTGGGAAACCACACCACATGTTGCATGTTTTGGGCCAACCAAATTGATATTTTCTTAACAACACGCGATACCGTTGACTGGTCAACATTGTAGGCCTACATTTCTCCGCCAACAACCTAAAAATGGAAGAACAAAGTTACTAGCCAATTTTAAAAAATTATAAGAATAGATATGTCTGTAGTCCGACCTAGGCCTACTGTGATTTTTTTAGAGGTAAGGTTATTTTGGATTTTATATATATACAAAAAATCAATATTAAATGTCAACCAAAATCCCAATAGCTACTGTATGTCACAAAACAATCAATTAGCCTATTTGCTTCAATTACATAATTAAAAACAATGGAAGAAATATGTTGTCAGTAAATAATACAAGTCCTAATATTAATTAAACTTATATACTGATGCTAAATTAATCTTAACTAACACATTACAAAAACAAACATGAAAATCTATTAATGTATTCAATCCAAAAATTTAAATTAGTTGTTCATTCTTAAAAAAAAAGTTAATAACAATGTTTTTTGTAAGTTTAGTAATAATAAATAATATAACCTTAAAAAAAAGTATATTTATAATTTGGTATTAACTTACTTGTAAGCATTCCGTGGCATAAAACTGAAGGGTGGTCAACATTTGTTGTAAATGAATCAGTGGAAGTCATCGTTGTGTTTCGGGATTGTCAATTTCCAACGTAGAGAAGATATCTTGCCATACAACTTCCTTCTAAAATAGAAAATATTTTACGAAATTGTTCGTCAGAATAAGCTTAACAGGTATCCTGGAAATCCCTAAAATGCCTCCGTTAAATCACAAGAACTTTATTAGGCTCTTATTCAAAATAGTCGTCGATAACGTCTAAATACGTGACAATCCGGTAGTCATGTAGCGCCATATTTTCTTGACAACACAAAACAAAATAACAGATGTTTGACATCTCTATTGCTCATGCGCGCCGCGCTGGGGTAGCCCTGTGTATAAGGGATAGGAGTAAACCTATGTATAAGGGATAGGAGTAAAGCTGAAGGCTGGTCGGGACCAACCTTTGGAATTACTCAAGCACGCGCCCGCGCGCTTGAGAATTACTCAAGAGCGCGCACGCGCGCTCGTCCTTGCAAGCAAATCAACCGTCCTCCGCCTTTACTCCTTCTCTGCCTTTACTCCTACTCGTTCTTGCATACGGGCCTAACACTTGTTCACGTGCCCACCAGTGTATCAAAGTGTCATGTTCATGTTCGTGTTCATGTTCATGTTCATATATATATTATTAGCACCGCGTCTTACTACCCATTCGGGTTATACGCACTTACGCTAATGTGTAATGGTAGGGTGATTGTGAGATGAAATGAAGGACCTACAGTTTAACGTGGAATCCAAACCACGGTGGAGACCTGGCATTCCTCACATTCACAAGATGTCTTGTCAGAGGTGAAAGAAGGGTTTGGTAATCAGATAAATCTTTGCCGGGACCGAGGATTGAACACCGGACCCCCAGCACAGAAGTCTGACACCTTACACCTAGACCACCAGGTCACCCTTCATGTTCATGGTTTGATGTGATTTCTATTCATTCTGAAACTAAGTTCTGCTGGTTAGTACTGCCTGCACCATCTGGTAAAAACCCAAGTTCTAGGGAAGTTTAGGAAGTGGGGTATCTCCCCGTTGCCTTCCACAACGAATTTCTATGAGCGAGCGCAAAAGGACCTACCAGTTTTTCCGGGAAAGGTATTTTCACATACCTTCCAGGGTTATTTTACATGCCACTATCAACACATGATCGACAGCTTTATTTCCCTTTCGAAGGAAGTTATGCAACAGATTTTTATTGATCAAGAAAAATCGTTCTTGGACGTCAGTTAGGTTCGAATTCACGAATATCAGGTCCTGAGGCGAGCACTTTTTTCCAAAACCACCGAGGCCAAGTAAGGTTTTAATACACATGACATTTTACGATTTACAAGAGTATCTGCGGTATGACACACTATTATCTACCTTTGTTCTGAATGTTGGGTGTGTAAATGAAAAACATTCGCTACCAAAAAAAATGAAAAATTATATTAAACTATATTAACTATTATCAAAAATCCAATTTTATTTCGGCGTTTAGTAGGAAATATGCGATTAAGTAAAACACCCATTTTATTTTTGCTACAAAAGCCTGGTAAGGTGGGCAACCGGTTGAGCAGCTCTGGAGTGCAGGCAGTATTGTGTACAAGTTTATACTGCTTCTTAAGGGGCCGATACACAATTCTAGTAACTCGGCCTAAGCATGCGAGTAGCTGGCAACTAGCATATCAGTAGCATGTGTGTCTCACCGCTGCTAGTAGCTTGCATGCTTTGTCTCGGCCTGCCAGTAAATCGCACGATGTTTTTTATTTTCTTCGTGTTAGTGGCACGCGGTGTGGGGTTGGGGGGGGGGGGGGGGAGCGTAGATAGGAGTGCGAGTGGCTGGCATGTCTCAGCATGTTCTGTTAGTAGCTATAGTATGATTTTGGTAGGAAGAACAGTAGAAGTTAGTTATTAAAGTTACTAAAATAATTTTAATACATTCATACAGCAAGTCATACTATGTGCAGCCGTCACTTTAGATATATATAATTAATAACTATAGATTAACACTAATAATAAAGTAAAATGTTATTAGTGTTGGCCGCAAAGAAATATGTTTGAATTTACTCTACTTTTCTTCCAGCCAAAATCAGCGTTGTTATAGCGTGTCAGTGCAAGGCAATGTTTCGTCCGATTGAGTTTTAAGAGATTTTAAATTTTCATAAATTATTATTTGTTTTAAGTGGAAGTTGTTTTTCTCTCTTTATTAACTTTCTTTTCAAAATAGCTAGATGGGGAGATGAAAAGACTGTAAACTTTGTAATACTTTATCGTGGCTATCAGTGTTTGTGGAATACAGCGTTTCCACTGTACAAAAATAAAATTGCAAGAGAAAATGCTTATTACAAGCTATTGGAAGATATTCCAGATTAACACATTACATTAAGATGTGTTAAAAATAAAATTAAAAATATGTGATCTACCTATCAACAGGAGTTGAAAAAAGTAAAGGATTCAATGCAGCGGATATATACAAACCCTCAGTATCATGGTTCGAGGAAATGCACTCATACTTGGGTGATTCAGTGAAAACCAGAGAAACAATATCAACTCAAATAGTAAGTACAGTTTATTTCTTATTAAAATTACACGTCTCTTCATAACATGTTATGTCTTAAATGTAGTTATCCTTCTGATATATATTTATAAAATTATATGTATCATGCAATCTTGCCATGGTACCAACAAAAAGGTCGGCATAGTTGTTTCCAATTTCCATTTCTACTCTTGAAGCATGATTATTTCTGGGTGAATATAAATTATCGAATGTTGTTTGCGAGCTCCATGAACCGGGATGTACCAGCCCCGAGTGTCTATACTCAAAATCAACACATCTTTGTGTCATATATGTATGCGAAGTTTTTCTCAGTCAGTTGTGTAATGAACAAGCTGCATAATACAATCAAATCCATTTTTTCTTGTGGAAGAAATATACTCCTTTCAAATATTCTGAATATAGATACTAGAATTCCAAATTCGTTTTCGACAATCCACCTTGCTCATGATAAACTGTAATTGAATTATTTTTTTTTTGTTAATATGTTGTATTTGCTGAATATGGTTTAATTAGATACGGCTTCAAAGGGAACGCAGGGTCACCAACAATAACTGTGTTATTGGGAATATCCAATTTATTGCTTTGTAAGTTTTGTCCCAAACTTGATTTAACGAATATTCCTCCATCCGACGCTCTGCCATTGCAACCAATATTAACATATGTGAAACAGTAGTCATCATCTACTAAGGCCATAAGCACAATGGTCCCTTGTAGTTGAAATAATCTAAAGTATCATCAGGGGCTTTCAAAGCTAAATGCTTACCGTAATTGGCCCCAATACATTCAGGAAAATTCAATTTTGTGTGAAATCCATGTTCACTTTTCTTCCACTCATTTTTTTAATGGGATCTGAAAAGAAATATCAACCGATTGCATAGAAATCTATATGAAGAGTTTCATTAGTAGGTTTTAGATTTCTTTTTTCTGAAAGGCTATAAGTGGCAATTAAAATGTGAAGATTTAAGTATAAAATGGCGTGTCACCAACAAGGAAATCGACATATAGACTGACAGGATCAGATTATCCGTATTACCTAAAACTGATTAAGCATAATTTATATTATCTTACTTTTTTCCCAGAGAACACAAAGAACTT
>JBCFYV010000024.1:17118927-17132093 GCA_039000515.1 Timema cristinae | reverse complement strand
ATGTAAAATCAAAAAAAAAAAGGGCGGACCCAATGATAACCCCCGGCGCCACCCTTTAAAGATCCTTTGCACCCAGCAAACAAAAAAAAAACCAACAGGTGGTGAAAACTTGCCACACCCCCAAAGGGAACAGGCGGGGAAACTCGCGCTTTTTCCAGAGCAGGATTTCTCAAAAGATCTGCGACCCCCTAGGTTCCCGGCCTGACTTCCCAAAATTTATTTTTGGGGACATTTTAAAAGGTACGGTTTATGCTTGCTTAAAATTAAAGGTCGATCGGGGGAAATAAAAGATAACATCAGACTTTAAAATTCCCCCCCAAATCAACGTCACGCTACAAAACACATTCACCAATAAGGAGCGTTGAGGGGAATATGTCTCTGGACGATGGTGGTCGGCACTTTCAGCCTTTTCTGGGGAGCATTCCTGCTTGTCTGTGTAAATTTAAATTTGTTTTACACTATTCAAATGTGACTTTCCAATCGTTAGTTAGTTTTGAAAAAAAAAAGTGTGTTCAGTTCCGAGTGAATCCTGTACTTTTAATTTACGTACTTTTCAGTTTAAAAAATAAAGTTAACTTTTTAGATATTTTCTGAGATTTTTTCCATTATGAATTTTGCTACCATTGCCACAACACTTAAACAGAATAAATATTATCAAATTAAATTTTCCTTAATGCTTGTTTGTTGTTGTTAAATATAAACTAGGTTTATTACGGTTCACTTTTCATATGAAGGGCTTTCTTTATTTGACAAACTACATCTACTTTCACGTCAAGTCATGTGATCTTAAATTGTCACTTTTGATAGGTATTATAAATACCTATAAAATAACACTAATTATATATTTGGAACGGTGTAGTCGACCGCAAAAATTGTGTTTTTTCTTAGATTTTTGCTATGAAATTGGATCGGGATTACTTTATTGGAGTATTTAAAATAACTATTTTTTTAGCATTAGATGTCCTACCGTAGATAGGTTTTATCTGCAACACTAATACTCCAATACTGCCACTTATAAAATATAAAAGTTTCCTCGATTATATTAAGAAATAAACAAACTTGTAGCCACCAAAAATAATGTATGACATATCAATACAAAAAGTCTAAAACTGCGCCATTTCAAATAAATCAATTCGCGCTTCTCCTAATCTATAACATCGTGCATGTGCTGAAGATAACGTGGCCTGACTTATGAATACGTTAAATTAGATTTATTAGCTTTTCTAGCTATTAGATAAGGAAGGCTCTTTCTTGCACACAGTAGTGGTCGCATAGTCTAACGCGTCACTCTCGAGGTGAACTGGAGTGCCAGTGACGGGGTGATATGGGTTCGAATCCCAATTAGATGTACCGAGGGTGCTTTTTCTCTTAACTGTTTCTCCCTCTCCCTCCAAATTAATTTCTTCTTAAATTATACCTTCCTCAGTTCAACTCAATTAGTGTAATTAATGTATGTGTGCAACCAGAACGGGTACTAGGACGCACTAAATTTGGAGGCCCTCATATTAAAATTGCACTGAACCCTTCGTCCACTCTGAAAGGTAACAAGATCATCATGCATTATTCCACCAGAGCCCGGTTTTTGATGATATGTCATCTTTTTTTAACCTCGTGTTTAATAAATACTTTTAATACTGTCGACAGTAATTGTCAGAATGAGAAGATAACGTAGTCAATGAGCTTTGCGTCTTCTCTTTGCTCTTTTGTTTGGAAAATACACATTCCTGGTGAGACACTGCAATTAAGCTTGAGAGGGTTGCGTTGAGAGGGGGTAGCTTTTACTTCTGAAGCACATATTTGTCAATCAATATTATATTCAGCAGAATGCAAGAATTCAGTTTTTAAAGGCTTTTCATTACATATGTATTTTTTCGTTTACAATTTGGTAAAGTACGTCCATGTGAATTTATTACGAATATTTCTTCATATATTTTTGGGTCATTTTTAAAAAAAATTGAAGTAATTTTTTTAAATGTTTAGGTCATTTTATGGGTCAATTTTTGACAGTCAAAATTTGGTTTTAGGTTCATAGTGTAATCCATCAAGGTAAGATTGCTAACTTTCAGGGTAAAGTGGGTGTACATTTACGAAGGGTGTGTACATTTTATATCTCATCCCGGCAAGTTTGCAATCTAAAGAAACAACACATTTTAAAACTATAAATGGACAAAATCGCCCCTCCGAGTCGTAGTCACGGATTTGACGGTCAACTCGTGATAATATGGCAGTTAATTACCCGGATCATGACGTCACGTACTTGGAGGGATCCCACACGACGGAACATCTATCACCGAGAGTTCAAAGGTACGGACGGGAGGCAGCGTGCAACACACGATGGATTTTATCGGCAATTTCCCGTCCTCTCTATCACTCTTTCGTTTGACTTTATTTTTTAGCTTTCAAATTTATATATTTTATCTCTGCGTGGTTTTTTTTTCTCATATTCAGCTTCAGTGGGTGAATGATCTCTCGGGCATCTCTCCTCTCTCTCTCTCTCTCCCTCTCAATAGAATCGACTGCTGATGACGGGGAGATTGGGGTTCGAACACACCTGTTGGGAATACTGGTGGTGGCTTTTCCTAAATGGTTTCCCACTCTCCTTTCACGCAAATGCGGGTAGATTACCTCTGAAATGCTTCCTTTCTTATCACTACTTTATTAAAATAATTATCATAAATGCGTATAACATGAACAGGTAGTGAGACGTGGTGATAAAAAAAAAATAGACATTGGAGGACATAAAACCAAGGTCTCTACGAATTGACTCGCCCATACTTGAGGGCACAAAGACCAAGGCACCAGTCTCGTCTTGTATGGTTTGACACTGATTAGGGAGGTCGGAGTTCGAATCCAGATAGAGCAAAATTAGGTGTGTTTTTCTACACGCTCATCCCTGTTTCCATAATGTCGACATGCGAATGGGTTGGTAGTAATCGACTAAAGTAAATAACAATAATATAGGCCCTAATATGTTTGGATAAAATAGGGTAGCTTCTATAATTTCCTATAAATTGTGGACGAATAAAAATAAAAATAATAAAGTTAAAAAAGTTTTTCGATAAAAGAAAAATTGGCAGTGAATTTTGTCAATATCGGATAATCGACATTTAATTTTTAGCTCCAGAAATCATTCGGGCTATCGTAAATTGCAACCCCAATCACCCCTTTCCAAATCCTAATGCCACATCAGGAACGATGTAGTTCAACCCCCTCCCCCCCTCCCAACCCCTCTCAACCCTCCACCCCGAAGGGGTAGGGTCACATCAGTGGAGTTGGCTGGCTTGGGAAGCCCATGCTCCATAGTACGTCCGATAGGCCGTCTTGACAATGAAGCCGGATAGACCTAGGCCACAGACAAGTAAGAAACAGACTCTCAACCTTACGGTGGTCGGTGACCTGGTGGTCTAGGGGTAAGGTGTCAGACTTCTATGCTGGCGGCCGGGGTTCAATCCTCGGTCCCGGCAAAGATTTATCTGATTTCCAAACCCTTCCTACACCTCTGACAAGACATCTTGTGAATGTTTGGAATGCCAGGCCGCCACCGTGGTTCGGATTCCACGTTAAACTGTAGGTCCTTCATTTCATCTCACAATCACCCTACCATTACACATTAGCGTAAGTGCGTATAACCGAACGGGTAGTAAGACGCGTTGCTAATAATAATAATAATAATAAACCTTACGGTGGTGTCACCTCGCTCCTTTTGCCAGCTTAAGTCCTTCAACACTGGGCTTCGCTAGTGTCACTGTCACACATGACTAGCCGCAGCGATCCTAGTGTTGAAAGACTCAAGCTGCCAAAAAGAGCGCAACGATTTTAACCTGGAGGTTGAGTGTCTGGGTATATTATTTGTCTGTGACCCAGGCGTAAGTATGTTTGTAATAGCTACCTACTGCATGATTGCAAGGGGTGTTTCTGTGTATCACCCCCAACCCACCACCAGGAACCCATCTTCTGCGAGTGGAAAAAATTGGATCTTATAAAAATGTGCATAAGAACTTCAAAAACTTAAATAATATTATGAGAATCCTAAGAGGATTGATGTAGTACACTGAAGGTATATATTACATTATGTGTACTTTCTTATTGCTTAAATTGAAAAATCACACTTGGACACAGGAATCAAACCAGGGAACAACTGAGCTAGCCAGTAATCGTTCCGTGCCCACAAGTCCATCACAAACTCTGCCTTAAAATTTGAGGGGGGGGGGGGGGGAAATGACCTTGACAGCGGGGTGATTCCTGGATACCTATTGACAAGAGGATTGGCGTATTAAGCCAAAGGTTACGGATTTAATTTTCGTGTCCAGGTGTCATTTTTCAATCTAAGAATATGATATATATATGCGGTTATAGCCGTAATTATAAAATAAAATAGCTTTGGTATTTAACACATATTATGTGTACTTGTTTATCACTGTAGTTTCCTGTATTTGTTTACTTGATGATAAATAAGACACTTCTAAAATTAAAATTAAAAACTTATTCTTACGACAATCAGACTAAAGTTACCACATTTAGTTAGACCCAAGATCCTAAACGAGCTATTTATTTATTGCGTTATTTAGAGGCTTAAAGTAAAATTGGTAGGACTAGAAATATGTTTCCATGTTGAATAAAATGCAATTAAAGTTGTTCAATAATATCAGTTTTGAAATAAAATGTTAGATTTTAAGTAATTTTTCATTTGGTTTGGGATTTAAAACAAATTGCATATTATAGTTAAGAAAACCGTTTTCAATCATCTTGTATAATAAAATACCATGAAATAAGTTTTCATAGGAAAAAACAAACTTATTATTTTTATAACTATATGAAACATTTTTCAGGTATAAATTTTGAGCAAAAAAAAAAAAAAAGGTTAGAATTATTTTCAAACATTTTAACTTTACAAAAATCAGTCATCAGTAGCCAATTCTTAAATATTCTTTTCCTCAAAAACAAGTAGCATATACAATGTTATTAATCATGTAAAAATCTTCCCAGATATGTATTTTGAACAAAAATGAGTGGGATTTTTTTTTTAAATTGAATGTTCTGAAATCAGCTATCAGTAGACTACCCTTAATTTTAGAACAATAATCAAAATCAACATTTCACCTAAAGGTGTAACATCTAAAGTCCATGTATGAACGACACCCATTCAACAGTGTAAGGTGAATTACCTGCTACAAAGAGACAGAGGGACAAACAGAATTGTATTTAATCATCCATGTTTTTTTAGTTCGATGGCACATAAAACGTCAAAATCCATCAAAATATATAGGGAAGAAAATATTTTTAAGATTACAATACTTCACCTACATGAAAAAGTAAAAAATCTTATTCTATTAGACCTATTAGATCTTGGATGTTCAGACATAATAATTTACTCTCGGTAGGCCTATTTATAACAAGTAGGCATTGTATTTATATAAAAGGACGTATTTCCAAGAATTTGTTTGATTAATTTAAAAAATATAAAGCAAATCTATAAAAAAAATAAAAACATGCAACAATGGTACCCACATAAAATCTCCTAGCAAAATAATAGAACATTGGCACTGATAAGATAATATACTAATATATATTTTAAAAATATATAATGAAGCAAATTAACAAAATGACCTATAAATACATATTTTAGCCTAGGTGTTTATAGCAAATATGTCAATAAAGCTGTATTTCTAAAAAAAAAATTATATTTGTTTACGTTAATTAAGAAAAAAAGGCAAATCTAAAATTTAAAAATGTACAGCAATTCTATTTACTACAATATAGGGCCTACCATACCAATAAAACATTAATGATATGAAAAGACACAGCCAGCCGTATAGACTACATAGTTTTTAAAGTAAAAAACTCTGCAAATTTGTAAATTATAGAAAATTATTTGAAAAAAATTAAAACATGTATATCAATAGTAATGTCTTATTTATTTAGGTTAATTTTTTTAAATTCGGTACAATGGTATTTAATTGATTAATAATTATAGTAGGCCTAAGCCAATAAGATATTGACGATATGAGATGAAATACCCAATTTGAGTATAAAAAATAAATAATGAAACAAATGAGCAACTTGATATAAAAACTTAAGCTTCTGACAAATATGTCAATAGTATTGTGTTGTAAAAAAAATTGAATAGGCTTAGATTTTATATATGTATTTTGAGAAGTTAGGGAAAATCTGCACAAATTTGTGTGCAACAATTCCATGTAGTAAAATAACAAACGCGTGGAGCTATGAGAAGAACTATCCGTGTACACTTTTAAAAGTAAATAGAAAAGTAGAAAATTGCACTAAAAACATGTATATTAGATGTTAATAACAAGTATATTAATAATATTGTATTTATAAGAAAAGGTGTACACATTCCTTTTATTTATTTCGAAAAAAAATAGAGCAAAATTACACAACTTTGAGTACAACAATAGTTTTTAATCGATAAGATAAAGCCAATAAAACATTAAGGCTATAAGAATTTTTCAACAATGCAAACTTACCGGTCCACATGGGTGATGATAGTATCAACAACTTAACAATACACATTTTGTAAACTAATTATTCAGACATAACACATTGCACATACACCAATAAGATCACTTTTAAAACCTATTTCTAATATATTCGTATCACAAGTTGTTTTGTTTGATACGCAATCTAGACTGACCTGGGAAATGGATCCCTCCCCCTTTATCCCATAGAACAGGGAGACAGTCTGTTTTCTTTAGAAGGGGATGACCAATGACCACCTTTTGGAGGGGAGGGAGAACACGTGACCTTGCCACCATGTCTCGAGGACAGTCACGTTTAAAAAGTAGGCTCGTGTTTTAGTTCGAAATAAATAACAATGTTGTGTCCAAATGGGTGCATGTTTAATTAACAATGTTCCATATTTAGAAAGATATTGATCAACAACAGTGGAAAATTAAATGTATAAAATCAATTCTTTGATTGGTTTTATTTAACATTGTTATTAGATCAAAGTACCACAATAACAACAATATACTAATCATTATTATTATAATTAGCACCGCGTCTTACTACCCGTTCGGGTTATACGTACTTACACTAATGTGTAATTGTAGGGTGATTGTGAGATGAAATGGAGGACCTACAGTTTAACGTGGGATCCGAACCACAGTGGAGGCCTGGCATTCCACACATTCACAAGTTGTGATTAATACACGTCTTGTCAGAGGTGAAGGAAGAGTTTGGCAATCAGATAAATCTGTGCCGGGACCGAGGATTGAACCCCGGACCCCCAGCACAGAAGTCTGACACCTTTCCCCTAGACCACCAGGTCACCCGAATATATTAATCATTTTATATATATATATATATATAAATTTATAACAAATTTAGGGGTGGGGCAATGGGTTTACATGGCCCACCTTACCTTCCCTATGGTGGCCCGCCTGTTGTTATTAATGCAGATAAAGAGGGATAAGTCAAATTATTTCCTTTTTCCTGAACAAATATTTTAAATTTCGAGTTATAATACTAAAAGGAATATCTGTGATGCACGAAAAGAATGTATTTTACTTATTACTTTTCCCTTGCACTTAGAATTTTACTTTTTTAGATGAATAGTATAGAGAGGCCTAAGCTATTTTAGAAAATTATTGATATATTCCCTTTCACCTGCCCACCACGGAATTCATGTAGAGCCAATTTGTATAAAAAATTATTGCAAATCAAACAATGTAATTTAAAAAAATATCCGCTTCAAGGGCTGAATTGTCTAAGGCGTCACTCTCGTGTTAGACTAGCCTGCTGATGATGAGGGGATCGGGGTTCAAATCCCGGTTTGCTCTATTAAGGATGGTTTTGCATAAATGGTTTCTCACTCTCCTTCCACGCAAATGCGGGTAGATTACCTCTTAAACGCTTCCTTTCTCATTCCAATTCTATTAGAGTAATTTTCATATATGTGTTTAGCCAGAAGAGATAATAAGACGTGGGAAAATAAAATAATAATATTAAAAAAATACTTTGAAAATAAAAAAATGTTTGAAAACAGACGGAGACCGGTCTCACAAAACAACATTGTAGCTAATATAAAGCTACAGCTCAATTTTAATAAGAAGATCCTTTTAGAAAATAGTTACTTTTTCCTGTCAACATTGATAACATTTTTATATATTATTGGTGTTGCCTTGAAGGTAATAAATAATATTATATTTATCAAAAGTGACAGCTGCATGTAACCTGACTTGACAATTGACGTATGAATACATGAAAGTATATCTAGCTAGACTTTTCTAGCTTGTCTTACTAAAATTGGACTGTAGTTAAATCCATTCCCGTGTTCAGCTGTAATTTCTCTGTTGCGTTAGTTGAATTATCTGTTTTAATACGTACTTCAGTTGAGTTTTAATTGGGTTGGAGCTTTGAATAATTTAATAATTTCCAAACATCCTGGGTATTTCTCCCATTGGAAAATATTGAAATGTGAATTATGGCCTCTGCCCCCTTACTTCAAATAATAGCTAGCTCCTCTCACTCGCACCTATGCGTTCGAGGACTAAAATATCAAGCTCATATGATGAAGGTCAGGGTTCAAATCCCAGTTGGTATAGAAAGAAAGATGTTTTTAATGTTTTCCCACGCTTTCTTTAACCAAACGCGGGGGAATTTATAAATTCTACCTTTCTCATCCCTCCCTCCCTCCCTCCAACCCCCCATCCCCCATCAATGCAATTTTGTAGTTCTTGACTATTTTTTTATGGTTGGGTGTACTGTCTCGTTCGAACCCCAATTACAATAATATATAAACTAGCCCAAAATCTTGTTTTTTGAAATTAGTTAATCAATTAAAACCTCTTCTCCCTGTCGTACTAGTGGGATCTTAAAACTAATTATCTGACTTTGGAATAAAACGTGCTCTTTTTTTTTTTAGGATAAAACATTTTCAACTAGAGTTTATTATGTTTCCCAAGTAAAGCTAGCAAAATTAATACACGCACTTTAGTTTAGCTTAGTAAAAACTTTAATAAACTTAACATGCCAATTAGTTAAAATTTATTTGCAGCTATTGCGTAGAAAGTAGAGAAAACATGAATGAGAATACAAAATTAACATTTAAATCAAAACACATAAAATATAATACTTGAGATAATTAATGAAAATTCTAGGCTTGTTTCAAGTTCAGTTTATTTGAAGCGAAAAAACATATATTGTTAAATTAATTTTATGTACCCCAAAAAATACTCCGCGTAATCTTAAGTTATTATTATTATTATTATTATTATTATTATTATTATTAGCACCGCGTCTTACTACCCGTTAGGGTTATACGCACTTACGCTAATGTGTAATGGTAGGGTGATTGTGAGATGAAATGAAGGACCTACAGTTTAACGTGGAATCCGAACCACGGTGGAAGCCTGGCATTCCCCACATTCACAAGATGTCTTGTTAGAGGTGAAGGAAGGGTTTGGTAATCAGATAAATCTGTGCCGGGACCGAGGATTGAACCCCGGCCGCCAGCACAGAAGTCTGACACCTTACCCCTAGACCGCCAGGTCACCCTAATCTTAAGTTGAAAACCACTTGTGAAATTAAATGTGTATAGCCGTGATGGGTTATAAAACGTGAAGTAAAAAAAAAAAATCCCCTCTAGTTCATTGTATATTCAGGGGATTTGAGCGCGACTCAAGAGAGCCAAAAAGATTGGATCAAACTTGTTTTATAGGTTTTTAACATAGTGCAACACGTGTACGTGGGTGGTTAGAATTTATTACTTTAGCGGTTGCCACACTCTAAATAAACACACAGCCAGTGAAATTATAACAATAAACGTGGCTATACGATATTATCACGATGATTGCATCAAATAACAATGTAAACAAACACTTAATAGGAATCCGACCGTACTACAGTTCGCGAGTTCGCATACAATAATTCTAGTAATTAATTTATTCTTTGCCCGATTAAACAAAACAGCTCTAATTGATTAAGTTATCTTTTGTAACATTCGTTTAATGTTATTCGACAATAAAATGTCATTGTACAATTTTAACAAACGTATAATTATAAGCTATAAATAATGATTCATCGATTTCAAATCATTACAGTACACCAAGGCCGTAGCCAACCAATAATTTCAGGGGGAGGTTTGGCAGTCATATCCTTTAATTGCCAGAAGCTAGAAAAAATTATAAATGATAAACAGTTCTAGAATCTATTTGAAGTGTTTTTTATGGCAAATATCCTCCTAACTGCCAGAGGCTAAGAAAAATTCCAAATTTTAAAATTTTTTTAAATATTAAACACCTCTAGAAGCTCTCTTAAGTGCTTTTTATGGTAACATAGCCCCTAATTTGTACTTATATCTTAATTTTGATATTGCTTGAACCATAAATGAAGCCATATATATATTGTTCATAAAATTTCGGAGAGGGGTTTGGACCCCCAGACCCTCCAGGCTACGGCCTTGCAGTTCACGAGTTAAAAGGGGTCAAACTTGCTATTTTATGCTTTTTGCGTACAGTACCACTGTTAACGGAGCCAGCCACCTTAGTAAGCGAGAAATTGCCACGCAGGAATTAAGCTCTAACACGATATTTAACTCTACGGTACTTTATTTCAAAATACGGGTCAAGCCAAAATAAAGTTGATAGATTACAACAGGACCTTTTTTTTTCATAATAGTATAACTTTTATCAATCATTATTTCCGAATAAGTTGACATTAGTGACTTTCAGCCATTGTTTGAACTAAAGTACCTGCTGCGACATCCAAACTCCTAGCGTAGATGGCGTTCGCGTTGATGTCAAAGATGTGTGTTCTTAAATTGTCAATATGACAACAAACAAATATGTTTGTTTGGATACTCACAATTTCTTTAGTATCTTATATTATTATTATTATTATTAGCACCGCGTCTTACTTCCCGTCCGGGTTATACGCACTTACGCTAATGTGTAATAGTAGGGTGATTGTGAGATGAAATGAAGGACCTAAAGTTTAACGTGGAATCCGAACCACGGTGGCGGCCTGGCATTCCCCACCTTCACAAGTTGTGATTAATACACGTCTTGTCAGAGATGAAGGAAGGGTTTGGCCATCAGATAAATCTGTGCCGGGACCGAGGCTTGAGCCCCGGACCCCCAACATAGGAGTCCGACACCTTACCCCTAGACCACTAAGTCACCATTATCTTATAAAATGGCATTTTAATAGGAAATCGAGTATAATCTATTATTAATGAGTGGGCTTAAATTTTTACACCAAGTTTATTAACCACCCGTTCTATCTGCATTTATTCACATTAATGAGGTACTAGGTTAGAGTAAAGTAGAATGTCAATGGAGTGTACCAGCATTTCCATGGAGAGAGTGTGGGGAACCATTTAGGAAAAAATACATCTTTAGTAAACCCAGTTGGTATTCGAACACAACCTTCCTCGCCAACAACAAACAAAATTATCCATCGAGTTTAGACGTTTATACCGTGTTTCCACCGATGTGGGATGACATTAATTTGGTCAACCTTTTAGTCTAGTGGTCAGCATTCCTGGCTACTAATCTAGAGTTCCTGGGTTCAATTCCTGACGGTTCCGAAGTGGAATTGTTCTTATGACTGCCATGATCTGGTTAATTATGCTTAAGTTAGGTTTAATGACGTTGCCTACTTGAAGATTTCGATGCTGTATTGCGAAGCGGGCTTAATCTTCCCAACTTGAGGCAAATAAGCAGTTTAAGCACTATCACACTTAGACACTAATGTAAGAAATAGAAAGAAAGAGAAGAAAATAAGCAGGTTCACACTGCGAGGCCTCTTGTTTATTTACTGATGACACTTACCCTCTTCCTCTGCGACATTACATACTCACTAATTTATTTGCTTATTGAAAATTTTAATCTACACTTAAAATTTTATGTTTCTTGTCTCCTATTCTAGAAATACATAATATGTTACAACGGACTTTTTTTTTTAATATGTACAATGTATATACTGGTAGAAAGACTCCTACAAGGCCATTTTCGTGACTAAGCCAAATCGCCCAAGTTGTAGATGAATTATAAGAAATACGTTTATAAAAAAACTACTTTAATTTGAAACTAATAGTTTGTGACACTGTAGACTATTTTTAGAAATAATTAAGAATTTAAGGCTTTTATTTCAACGTTATATCTTTAAAACTCGCCGAATAAAACGTTAATTTACTAAATGGGAAATCCTATCTTGATCTTTCGTGACGTCACAAGTAGGTAACGACCTTAAGAACTCTACTGGCACCACATATTACCACAACATCTAAACAGGACGAACTAACCGCACCTACATATTGTCCCACCTCAAAAGATGGTTAGTGATTACATATCCACCACTGCCAGTAGAATACCAGGACAAAACCTGGGGACATACGCTAAAAAAAACAGAGAAAAAAAGATGAATTTGAGGTAAAATCCCGTCAGGAAAGTTGATGTCAGATCACAATGAGTACAAGCCTTCCCCAGTGAGTGTTGAGGGCCTTTCGTATCCCCGTCTGCTATAAATATAATCCCCATCGAGGGTGAAGGGTGGGGGGTTATGCCTCACCATTCCAATGTTCAACCATCTCCCATGACTGTTGAAATAGTGGTTAGTAAATGTTCTCAACGATAAACAAAGGTTTTTTTTTTTGTCTGTGTCTGTTTATGACTTAGCTTCACAAGTAAGCGCACGGAAATAATGTCTGGTCGCTTACAAAACAAAAAGAACTACACCACACAGATTTCGGTACCATTGTTTTTTCTCTCTCTTTATGACGGATGTTTTAAAAGCTTTATCTCCTGTAAAGAACCAAAGGAAGCCGATTTTAGTTAACGACTCTTTGGGAGAAGTAGATGATCTCTCTCTAGTAGACGGGGTACATGTAAATCTCCATAACACTTCCTCTTGAACAGTTCGAACTCTCTTCGGTAGTCGGCGCACCCTCCGTAGCTTGATCAAACATTATCCCTGGCGGGATGCAACGCCCCCCCCCCCCCCCCGCCCCCTCTTACTTCTCCTTCCCCAACAACCTTTGGTATCTTTCCATGCTTACCTTTAATGGTGCCATAACGGCATGGGTTAGATAACACCGGTTCTGGGATCACATACTATTTTCACTTCCATTCATGAGGGCAATGACGGCTTTTATGAACGGGAATAAAACGCGCTTCGAGGTAAGCTCCGTTCAGATTTTTTTTTTT